>MQUG01003867.1:0-34125 GCA_007213375.1 Steinernema feltiae | reverse complement strand
ATGATGATGTAGGAGGTTAGTAAATGCAACATCCGTTGGAAAAGTGGAAGATAGATGAAATAAATGATAGAATAACGCGAATAGAACGAGGCAATGTTTGAAGCAAACCACTGCGCGCGTATTTCAAAACTTAAACATCTTGAACTACGCGTGACCAACTCGATCTATGCATTTTGAATGACTTATCAGTTTTATGACGTAATCAATGCGGAAAATCAATGGATTTTTTCAATAGACTTCTTCACATCTTCGCCTGCAACAATACACATCAGCAAACCTCGGCAAGCTGTGCACGTACGTTCAAAAGCGTTCATCGACTCCGGAATGTTTTTGTCAGTTCTGCTTTCACTCCTGTCGGAAGATTTTGTATTTCATTGCTAATTCGCTCGTACTGTTTCTTCAGCTCCAATTCTGTAGTACGCAAATGATCGCGGGAAGTGCTGATTTTCGCAAATTCGGTGACAACCGTTCGGGAGGCGTCAAGAACCTAAGAGTTCGATGTATGTTAATCATAAATTTATGAAGTAAAACGATTCTGCAGCGCATTAGAGCGTTTGCATGTTGTTGATTGCCTCTATGAAAGCAACACCAAGCTAAATTTGTGGCGTTTTAGTCGTTTTTCACTTACGTCCTCGACGAATGCTGCCGCCGCCGGTGACAACTTTTGAATTTTAGCTTCAATCCCTTCTCTCAAATTCTTCGTTTTCACATACAAGGTTTCAGAAACGTTTTTCACCGCCGCAAGACCGTTGTCTAACGCTGTGCTAGGATCATCTTCCCAGTTCTTCACAAACACCAGCGCCAATTTTCGATCACATGTGATTCGTTGAGGCTTAAATCGTAGTAAAACTTCTGAGCAATCGCTGGAAGTGAATCTAAAATGCAAGACTTAAACACAATTAGTAACAACAGAATAGTGGTCTTCCACCGACGAAGGGTTTCTCGCCATGAGTGCCTGTTAGTGCGCAAACACCAGTAACGAGGACAAAACATTGAATGAGACGAAGCATTCTAGTGTTGTGACTGAAAACAATATCATTATGGTTGGAGTTAAATGTGCACCGCGATGAGTGAAAACAAGTCGGATTATGTGGGTTGAGCATTTGTGCGTAGTAAATAATTGTTTTGGGGAGCAAAAACCGATGGAAGATTAACTGGAACAGCAAAGACCCAAAAAGTTGGGATATTGGTCTCTATGGTTTGAGGAACAAAGAAGCAGCACCCTACGGTCAAGGAAGAGGTAATTGAGATCATTTGAATTCGAAACTTGTGTAAATTGCAGCCTACGGCCAGTACGCTTCGGTTTTCATCCAAATCGTCGAAGGAGACTATGATCCGATCCTCCAATGGCCATATCGGGCGCCGATTCTGTTCACGTTGTGGGATCAGCATGAAACACTTTCGGAGAAGCGAAATCTCTCAGTCCGCGTCACTCCCAACACTGTTCAGGTACGATGAGCTGGCATATTTCGTCCGAATCCTCCATTTGGCTGCGATAAGTTTGTCCTTGTCGAGAAAGAGCTACGGGAAGAGCAGCGACTCGAAAGACGATACACTTTTCATTGAAATCGGCTTCGATTTTATGACTGAAATGATGATGTAGGAGATTAGTAAATGCAACATCCGTTGGAAAAGTGGAAGATAGATGACGCGGAAAAGAGACACGCGTATAGAAAGAGAGCAGAAATTCAGCCCATTATTACCGCCAACCGAGTTTCCAAGACACACACATATTAAATTCATGAGAAGATCAATTCAAAAATGGGCGATCACGCAAACAACATATCTATGTGCGGAAAGCGATTGCGTTATTTCTCTGGTCGTCTGTGCTCTCTCGCACCGCTGCAGCCAAACAATAGAAATGACGCGCGTTGTATAAAAGCAATCGCGTTTCCAATCACTTTGGGGCGAGTCCCCATAAGCAACGATGTAAGTGTGTCTCCGCCGTTGTCGAGGGTACTCGGCATACGGGGTGTGCCACCAGCGTTTGCTTCGGTAAGCAGTGGAAGAATGATGGATCTATTCATAATCCATCTCCGTGGAGGCCCCCGTCATAGGGGTCCCAAAAACATTTTTTGGAGTTTCACCAACGACAAAAAGCACTAAGAATTTAAAAACTCATTAAAAACATTTTTTTTGCATTGTAGTAACGAATCGTCGCATTTCCAAATACGCGAAAAAAGGTTATTGCCAATCTTTATCTTTCTAGTTAGATCTCAGCAAGTGTAGAATGGAGTTACACGGTATCAGTTCATTAAGCAACAGCAATAGAAACGTCAAATATAAGCAACAACAGTCAGGCTAATTGTTATAACGTTTAATTGTGCTTTTCCAGCTGAATGCACAAGTCTCCGTCTTCATACGAGTACATTAAGTTGGTCCTTCTCAGTTTGTTTGAAACAATGGGATCTCCGCCACGAAAATCGTCTCCCAAACGCAGCGCAAGAACTGGAAGTGAGTTTATACCATAAGGGAAGCTGCATCGAATTAGAACTTCGAACGAGGAGTCAATCCATGCGTCGTAGATCTTGTGGAGATGCGAAATGTGAAATCTGTGGTAACAGCCAGAAACTACAATGGTACAGCCGCTGAAGTACTTAATATTCGAAGCAAGCAACGAGAACGTTTCTTCACTTATGTCGGAATTGAGAATCTCTAGGTACAAAGGCGGCGCAAAGTTGAGAATTCGCTTCAGCAAGTCGTGAATCTCGCGTTTAAAGAACTTCACATTGAACAGTTTGATTTCACTGAAATTTCCGAATATAGCGTTGATCACAGGAGCAATATCGATCTTTGTTCTTTTCCTGTGAACATTTCTGATTTCCAGAGTTTGAGGAGTGGTGGTAAATAGAGGCCGACTGAGAACTGTCTGGAGCTCACTAAAGTTGCAGGTTCGGCTTCCCATGCTGATTTCGGGCTCAATCCTGATCACCTTCGTTGCTATGTACTTGTGATATTCAGGCATCGCGAAAACGGAAAGATCCCTCGGCGGATAAGTGCGAATTGCCATCCTTCCAGTCTTTGGATTGACGTCAATGAAAAAGTTGACTTTGTATTTGTCCTGCACTCGGCCGACACCGCCCCATAATCCGGCTAGTGAAGTTAGGTGGCATTTGTGGCTTGCCTCGAGTGACTGCAAGGTTTGTAGTATAAAATCGTAAGGCAGTACGTCCATCGTGAAGCAACCCCAGGAATAAGTAACAATGCATAGACTGTGTGGTTGCGGCGCGTTTCTATAACATAAAAGGGAAATGCGCGAAAGTTAACACGTTTAACTATCATCCAATTGCGCTTTACGTTCGCGAATTCTCTTGCGTGACAGTTTTGCAAATCGATGTGATTGTACTTATAGCGGCAGCCTTCGTCTGTGCCTCCCCACTCATCCATAAACGACAGTCGGCGGCTGCTGCACTTTTACTATCTTTGCGCGCATTGATCGGCTGCTCATTGTCTTTTTTTTTAATTTTCGCATTTGCTTTGATCTAATTGACCGTTTTTGGGTGTGAATATGCGATATAGCTGCGATTTTTAAGTATCATATCTGTTTCAGGTAATTTCACAGCCTTTATGGCAATCCCATCGACGTTTTGCGAGTACCATTCAATTTAAAGTAAGCAGTTACGACTGATAAATCTATTCAAACTTCTTTTTCAGATGTTAGAATAGGACAGTGAGTCCAAATAGTACACTTTGCGGCAAATGTTCAGCGTATGCCTATTCCAGGCATACGCTTTGTTAGAGCTTTAAAACGATTATTTAGGTAAGTGGTAAAGCAAACATCGAATTCTAACTGAACAACTTTGTTCAGAGCACCTCCTGTCTGAAAGGATTTTCGATGGTGCACCGCAGCGTTGATATTCTCCCGTTCGGTATGCTTTGAATGCTTTGACTCGATTGAAGCCTGCTGAGACCGGAACAAAGAAACGTCCGGGATCGTCTGTGTTAATGTTTTTTTTGTATTTAGATTATCTGGATTTAATAAAGACCAAAGATTTTTAATTTGCACTTGGCCATAAGACCAAAACTGAGAAGCGACTCTGCGAGGCCAATTGTGTTCGTTTTACATTGTTCTCGTCGGCCTCAAGGTCATCTCTTTGCCTCAATAGGTTTTCATTGACGATTAATGCGCCGCTGTTTATCCGTTTAGCAACGCACTCCTCTGTTCAATCGTCCATTGCCGTGGTAACGTTCACACGTTCGTCGCCGTCTCCGTTGTGTTGGAGACAAAATTTGTATTTGCTTTCGACTATATATTCACTTTTAATGGCTATTTTCTCTTTTGTCTAACTGGCAATCGATTGTAACGACAGCTTCGAGTTAGGGTACGGAGACTCAACTCCATGTTCGCCTGCTGGCTCATGGAAGCTGCCGATTCAAATTCAAAGCCTAGGATAAACCGTCGTTATATCAGCGATTTCTATTCCATTTGTCCATCTACATATTTGCTTTATTGCGCGTTCTAAATTAATCGTCAGGCTTTAACTATGCTTTGTGTTTCCAGTCCTGTTGACGTGAATCAGATTGACTCCGATCTCCGATGTCCGATGGGCGGCCGACAACGCGTTGTACTGCTTGCCGTTGCTGTGCTCGTATTTTGGAGTTTACTGATCTACAGAGCTCATAACACCTCTCTTCCTCCGTTCAGTGATGAAAACGTACAACTTTCTGGCGTTGTTATTAATTTTTAGCTAACAATCGCTTAGAATGAGGCTTCACGTATCGCTTTGCTGAAAAGCCGATTGGAGATTATTGAGCAACGAGTGAGAGATGACAAAACGAACATCGAAAACTTGAAACATCAAATTCTGGAGCAGTTTGCTGCAATCGAAAAGGAGAGTTTGGGTTTTGCAAGGAGAAAGGAACAAATACTAAAGGTAAGCAATGCGATGTAACTATGCGCTTTTCAAATTGGTTTACAGGAACTGGAACATGATGTAGCGGAGCCTCCAGCATTGGCCGCATGGACGGAGCCGATTCCCGTTCTTGTCTTCGTATGCAATCGCGCTGTTGCCATCACCAATCATCTGCAGAAGTTGATCAAGTATGGATGTTTGTTTAAATATTACTTCAGGTTTCGTTACTTGTTTATGCCACTTTTGTGAGCCAGGCAATGTTGACAGTCAGTTGAATGATTGCTAGCCATTCTTGCTTTGATTAAGGGCCGCAACACGCAGCACTTTCGCCAACATGCTGCGATTTAGCATTTATACACTCCAAAAAAGTGTTGCTGCAACAAAAATGATAAAATTGTGTTGCAGCAACACAATTTTGTGCTACCTCAACTGTCGAGGCAACAAAATCAGTGTTGCAACAACCTTTCCACTTCGCACCGGGACTGCTCGTGAAAAACCACCAGAAAACGGTGGATTTATAACTGGAAAAATGGCCCTTTAAATAAGCCCTTAAAAAGTATAAACGCGCCACTTGCAACTTGCAACTCATGCAGCTGACAACATGTGTTGCGTGTTGCGGCAACAAAAACTATATTTCGACCTATAGGTACCGACCATCAGCTGCACAGTTTCCGATCTATGTTAGTCAAGACTGCGACAACGCGGATGTCGAACATGCGGTCAAGGAATTTGGTTCGCAAGTCGTTTACATGAAGCATCTGTCTGGAGAAAAGGCGAACATTGAAATACCATCCAATCACAGAGCGTACATTGCGTACTATCGCATCGCTCGTCACTACAAACTGGCGCTTCAGAAGGTGTTCGACGAATTTCATCACTCATCGGTCATCATCACGGAAGGTCTATAGTGTTATTGCAAACAACACCTTTACATAAAGGAGCTTTAGATGACTTGGATATTGCGGTGGATTTCTTTGATTACTTCCTAGCGACTCGACCACTTCTAGCAAAGGATCGATCGTTGTATTGCGTGTCAGCGTGGAACGACAACGGAAAAATGGAAGTAATAAACCCGAACGGCACTAGTCTTCTGTACAGAACTGACTTCTTTCCTGGTCTTGGATGGATGATGACTTCGTAAGTTGCTGAAGTTTATTCTCGCATTGCATAAGACTTTCAAATAACTCTATTTTGACACTCGGTTCATTCACAACTCAAAGTGATTGCAGCACCCAATGACACTTATATCATTGCTTGAATTTCAGTGATATCTGGAACGAGTTCCGTCAGTGGCCGCCATTCTGGGATGATTGGGTTCGCGATCCCGAACAACGCAAAGGCCGTTCGTGTATTCGTCCTGAGATTAGTCGTACCGGAATGACCGCGCAAGGGAAGGCAGGCGCTAGCAAGTGGTTCTCTTGCATGTCGTGCCGATTCTACGCTCAGCTTTTAGGGGATTATTCTTTGATACGCATCTTAGGAGAATATACGTTAACGCTGCCCCGGCCAACTTTTCCAGCATGGATCTTTCCTACCTGCTTAAAGAAAACTACGATGAACACTTTGTGTCTATGGTCGAGTCCGTTCCAAAATTGGCGATTGGAGAGATTGTGAAGAAAACTTTGGAATCGCGCGATCACGAGGAGAGCTACGCGGTTATTTACCAGTCGGCAAAGGACTTTATCTCCATAGCTGACAGTTTGCGTATCATGAATGACTTCAAAGTGATTCCATAATTGAATTGCAAATGCAAATTATGCTATTTGCAGGCTGGTGTACCGAGAACGGCGTACAAGGGTATTGTGTCCTGTTACATATCGAAGATGCGAATCTACATTGTGCCCGACAAGTTCACTTGGCTCGGCTACAAACCACATTGGGAAGATTCCGGTTGAAGTTTACGGGTTTCAATCGACTCTGTCAGATTTTTATCAATAAAATGTCCTATTCACATTCAATAGAGTGCTGTTTTAGAAAAGCAACAAGCGGAATGATTGCAAAGCGGCAAGTTTGTAACGCGGTCCTCATCTCTAGTTTCAATGATGAACTTCCCTGCACTTAAAGCACTGATCTTCTCTTTCGTTTGTAAATAGAAGCGGTGCTATTGAATTAATGCAGTTGGTTGAAAATAAACTCCTTTCGTTGTTGAACCGGACGGTATCCAGATATTCAATAACTCACACCTCAAAACGAAATCGATTGTCGACTTGCACGTCAAAAACACGGCACACGGCGTTCGCCTAACCATCGCCGCTCCCATAAGCGTACCGCGACCATCGATGACGGCACCCGCTTCCCGCGCTGCCGTGTGCAGCTGCATTTACGTGTCTATGGTACATGCGCGGAATTGTTTGATCGGAGAGCGTACGGTGATAATGATCTGATTTCAGTAATTAATACCTTCAAATCACAGTCGAACACTTTTGAGATTTGTTTGCAATATAAAGTAAGTCAATGTTGCGTCTGTTAACGCGTTCAATATGAACTACTTCTAGAACAGTTTGTATTAGAAATACGTAGACGCGAAATGTCGATTAAGCAATTCCCAGAAGCAGCTACCGACTGACGGAAAGCGGCTGAATTTCGCTGGAAGAACCGATTGGATAGACCGGTGGAGTAGGTGTTAATCTTGCATTCGTCGAGCTATTAAACGGAATTTAGAACTGGTTTTGCTTCAACGATGCTTGAAAGAGCATGGCCTGTACGATTCCCGTTGACTGGGTATGTTTGCTTCTGTCGTTTGATCATACCGTATACACGCTATTGCAGGAAAGAACCAGCAAACGGGTCTCATTCGAAGGCTGCGCCAATGCCCTGTATGCCTCGATAGATGTGGGTAAGCTGTTTTGTTGCTATGAGTTTGGTTGTAACGAGCGACAATGCTTTAGACCGACCGTGCCGCTTTTCACCGTCGTTTGCGAAGCCAAACCGGCATCTTCGAATCGTCATTCAAGAAGAGAGGCTAATCTCATTAACATTCGACTGAACTGTTCATCTGTCCTTTAATAAATGTCATTGTTTATCTTGATTCGTAATCACTTCTACCCACTTGCAACGAGACCATGTGCGAGCTCATCTGATCACACGTGCAATCCAGGCAAACCGTTCCGCTGCGAGGGAAAATCGATCTGTTTACGGGCTTGTACTTATGCATGGCAACGGTTGCCTTCCTCTCCTCATCGCGCCTCAACGAGCGACGGCTGCTGCGCTGAACATCTCTCTCTTCCTCGCCGCGTACGTCTTAGCAGAGGATTTTCACACGTTCGCGATGCTGATTGATTGCCGCGAGTATCCTTTGCGCGACAACTCTTTCACCTTATAAGCTTTGTTTCAGAGCTTCTAGTCTCAAACAATCACCGTCGATCACTTCTGAGACTCGTCTGCAATATAACGTAAGATCGAGAATAGAAAAAGACGTTTTCTAAACAAAGATATTCAGATTATTGTAGCTTAGGCTGGGCGATAGATGCCCTTTAACGCCAATATTGCACTGTAAGTCTCTGTATTTCGTTCTCTTTTACCATATTGCTTGTAGGATGCAGTTAACCGTCGACATCTGGTGTCGGGTAATAGTGTCGTGAAATCTGTGCGCGTTTTACTAATTGGTTGATGTTTCAGGCGAGTGAGTGGCTGGATCCGAATGTCTTCGGAAAGGCAGCCCCCGTTTGGGGGCATCGGCATCCTCGGATGGGGAGTCCGTGCCACTGCGCACAATGGACCGCAAAGTAAGTCATTTAATCCCAATCTTCATACATGCATTGCTAATGAATGATGTTTCAGGTTGAGCGGTTGGTTCCGAATGTCTTCGGAAGAACCAGCCCCGTTTGGGGGCATCGGCATCCTCGAAAGAGGGCGCCGGTGCCCAAGCCCAAATAAACACTTGGGTGAAGCCCGCCATGATGTCGAATATTGTAATGTGCTCTGTATTAAATTATTGTAATAAACAATTTGAAATATCAGACTCAAGACTTAGGGGACACACAGGAAGAGGCCTTGGAATTCTTGGTTTGAGTTGTGATCTGTTTGTATTCGGAAATTCAATGCTTGACTCTAACATGAAAGTCTCTCCTTCGTTGTATCCCAAAGTTAACAGCATCCTCTGATTTGACAATTTACGGCTTTCGGTAGCTATAACAAACTGCTTTAAATGGACCTGCTCACTCGATTCCAAAGTCTCATAACCTTTCTGAGCTCTCGCTTGTTCGTTTTCAAGCAGATTCATTCAAATCGAAAGAGTATATGGAAAATTCATATGTTCGTTTACTATGCGCATGCTTAGTTCGTTGTCTGGTCTCCTTTGCATTCCACATACCAACTGATCTCATTATTCCATACTTGCATGCTTTTGGAGCTCGATCTGTTTTCCATGACTGTAGATGATTTGGAGCTCGAGATCATTATCCAAACCACTTGGTATTCAACAGTCGTCAGACTCATTTGATTTTTTATTTTCTTCTGCGTCATTCTCATTCTTATCACACTGATCTTACTTTAATGTTTTGTTTCAACTCATAATCAGTGATGGCTTTGATGTTATGCACTAGAACTCTGATCTTAGACGCATACAAGCAAAAAAATCGTTTTCACCTTGATCTCTCTTATCAGTAATCTGAAGGTCAAAACTCAAAACACGAATAGTCGCTTGATATCCCGCTTGCGTGTCCTATTGAAACTCTCTGTTGCATTTTTAGAACAACAATTACGATATTCCAGGTTTCATCTGCGTTAAAGACAGCTCAATGGACGGTTGTGGTATTCAAATTTTGAAAACATCAATTGCCCTTTGGATTCGCACGTCTGCTGATAGCGGGCGACAAAGAAGGACATAGACTGGCTAAGCGTTCTTTGCCCTCCTTTGCAGATATATATACAATGTTCCCAACAGAGCCAATCGTTAGTTCCTAGCGTCTTTGTTAACTCATCTCTTCGTTATAGGTACTATGAGACGTTTCGTCCTTCTTCTGGCTTCTGTAGCCGTTTGCTCAGGGTGCATCGGCGAAAATCCATTCGCCAACTTCACGAGAGAACAGTACGTGGAGTTCCTGAAGAACGGTAGCGCTTATCTTGAAAAATCCCACGATACCGCAGACCTCATCCCTAAGGAATTTGTGACTTTGTTCAAGACCGTCTGTTGATGCTAGTCTAAGCATAATATCTCATATTTCGACTTTTCAGCTTACTGATGATGACTACAACGGTGTTCGCTTCTTCGTTCTGCTTAAGATCTCGCTTCTTGAAATTGGCGATCAACTTCCGTTCGAACCCATCTGGAATCTCATGCAGTACAACTATCACACTCTCCATCAGAGAGGTGGTGTCGCCATCGGAACCTTTTTGGAACGCATTCACACGCTCTCGCGCAATCCCAAAGGACTTCTCCAATCAGTAAGCAGTTGCAACAGGTCCTTCGTCAACAGCATTGAGTTTTAGTTCTACGAAATCGTCATGCGCCTCCCATACAACGCCGAAGGTCAGGAACAACTCAAAACCTACTACAAGATCTTCCTTGGACAAGTGAACGCATTGAACGAGTCTGAGAAGAAGGAACTCGACGCAATCTTCCCGAATCTCTCTGTTGTCGCAGGTTTGTTGCGAATACTCTTTAATTAGTATAAGTGATTGTTTCAGAGAATAACGCTAACAACATAAACTGACCAAATCAGCTGGTTTCAAAATTTACGCTCCTGTAATCACATTCACTGCAATATTATGCGCCTACTTTTATTACTATTGTAATAAATGTGTTCAGATCTTACAAAGCAAACCCTTTTGTCAGTGAATCGTTTCTATTTGTTGTGATAGTGCAGATGAAAAGCAAAATAGGGCGGAAAGGCGTTATCGATTATTTTATCGACGGCGTTATGAGTTGAACCTTCGAAAAGACTGTCTGACTGTGCATTGGATTTGAATCAAATCAGTTTTACGATAACATGGGATAAACCCTTCAATCGACGGACCTTTGTAGATTGACTCCGACTTCATTCCACATAGATTAAGATGCACGTGATCCAGTCAACTCTTCTTCAAGATCGATTCAAAGCACGATGTTTGTTGTCATTATTTTGTTTGCATTCGCGCTGGGACAATATCAAAATCAGTTCCTTGTTACAATGTCAACACGCATTCCTCCAACTTGCAAAATGTTCAAACTACTTTCAGATTTGCGATATCGAAGCTGGCGCTGTCAGCGAAGCGCGTTGCAATTACTAAGCAAACTCTTAAAAGGTTTGTGGTGACATTCGAGGATGTGGCCGTTCCTATTCGAATATAGACACCTGCGTGTCGTTGCTGTGTTCACAGCTGCAATATGTATCGAACGCGGTCCGTATATCTGTTCCCCCCACAACGCGTGATGTGACAGACGCCAAAAACGCCACAAAGCCGTTCGTGCGATAAAACGAGCCGCGCACGCAGTGAATCGAGCCAAGCGACGGTGTGTGAGACGACGCGCCAAGAGGCGAATGAGTGAGGAGGGACGAAAATGACCTTGCCACGCACCTCAGAGCAGCTCTTCGTGGCGGTAAAGTGTAAACAAAGCCGTCGAGCACCATATTCACCTGGTTTCGCCCTTCTGCGTGCTCGTTCCCGCTCCTGTCTTTCCTTGATCGATATACTCAACTCTCTCCTGTGCGTATCCGGTCGGTTGGTCTGTGCGGCATTCGTGTTAACGACGTTCTTGTCCTTTCGCTTCCTTGCGCGCGCGCGCGCGACTTTAGCCGTCATCGCCGCAAGTTTTAGCAACAGCAGCCGCCGCGAGATCGGGGTTGATAGCGGGGGAAGAAGGAACATGATTTCAAGGCGGCGTTGCTGTGGAAACGTTCGCTGTTTTTCTGAACTTTTCCTCGCACGACTTGTTTTCTGCGGACATGAGAATGGAATTATTGAGAACAATTCACGTTATTAGGCTATAAAATGAGTTTTCTACATGTACGATTATATCGAAGACATTTATTCCCGGCGCTACAGTAGGAGACGCGCTGCTACCCGCGGTTGATCACTGACTAAGGGTGCGATGTAAGCGAAAATTTGCATCCAGTCGACCATAAATGACTCATGAATCGTGTACAATCGTTCGAGAATCGATTTCACGCCGCATGCCTCCTCCTCCTCCTCTCTTTTACTGTTTGAATATTTGAAAATGAAGGGTCGTGTTGTTCGTGTTTGTTTGATCAAACGACGGCCCGCAGCTCTGCTTGCTCCGCTTCCCCTCAGCCGGTGCATCGCCGCACATGCGTTTGCCAACTCGTCTCCCGTTTGTCGCGCTCTTCCCTTACTCTTCCCGTCGCTACAGTCGCCGCAATAATCACCGTCTCACCGCCAGGTCGTTGGTGTCGCTGACTAGAGCGCGTGAATTTTATCACAGACACCTGGGTCTTCCGTTTCGTTGGTCAATCGCACAGCTTTTCTAATTTACATACTCCTGTCATTGGTTGTGACATGCCGTGTTGCAGTCACTAATTGGTTTGATGGATGCGTCGTGCGAGTTGCAGTAGAACGGAGCCGGTTTTTTTTTATGTAACTGCTCTAATTGATAACTTATGCGATTTCCTGATGGTGCACGTGCAACTCCCATTTGACCTTCGCCTACTCGATTTATGTCGTTTACGCGTTTCATACGCCTTAAAATGCTTGCAGCGCTCGGAAAATAAGTGAAATTCGAGAGGCACAAACACAAAGCACGCTCTTGCACGGCCAAAGATCAGTTTCATTTGTGTTTGCAAAGTGTTTCGAACTCTTTAAAAGGTGACAGTTGGCTGATCGCGTCCTAGCTCAACTTGACGGTTTCTATTCAATTTGCGGTTCTGCTCGCAGGTGTGAAAAGCAGCCTTGAACACAGAGCACAGATGACACGTCTGCAAATCCCAACCAACGAGCCTTTTTTGTAGATTTCTGAGGCTTCAGCGGTTGTGGCCATGCTAACTGCCTTTGCAGAGTACAAACTGGCACTTTCATGCCTACTGTTAACCAATGCTACTCATTGAGTTGTCCAACTTATCAATTGACAAGCTCCAGTAAATCGATTACTTTACTGGATATCCAACTTTTTGTGGTGTCTTGCGATCATTGAAAGCTCTCTTTCCTTGCTCTCCGTGTTTACGTTTATAGTGAGAAGCAATTAGCTAATGCCTTAACGCGCGGAGACGTATCCCAATTTCTTATTTGACACAAATACATATTTTCAGCTCTTGAAGGCGATTAGCCATTGTCCCCATTGGCACCGATTGGTCACTTTCTTCAATGTTCGCCGCTTCAAATGACAAATGGAATAATATGTGTCTCATGTCTCCAGCGAATTGTCTTTTGAACTCTGATTGTTTGCTGGATCTCTTCGCACTCATCCATCAAAACAAGGATTGTGTCTCTATTTATACTCACTATACCACCACCACAGCCAACATCACCACTCCATACCACTATTTAACTGCCGCTGCAAAGCTTCTCAAAACAAACGAGGATGCGCGAAGCGGCTATTTACTGTTATCCTCAACGATACTCCTTCTTCTTCTTTCCCTCTGCTCGGTCGACCGCAAGAGCACATAATATGTTTTGCGTGTTATGTTCCATTAGATTCGTCTATTCACTTCTACAATTGCGCTCATTTTCAGGGTAGCGAAGCCAAAAGGCAGCTTTCGATGAAACAATGCTAGCTCTATTTACCATCTCGGATTCCCACGTGTACGCCTATTCAGCAATTCTGATTGCGGGTTCATCATACGCTTATTACGACTCGATCTCCTTTCTCCTCTGGCCATTAATCAGTTTTTTGTTCATTCTCCCGGCAACAAATCTCCTCGTCAATTTTGGTTTTGTCGCTGCCAATGGACCGATTCTCGCTTTCAAGCAGATTGCTCCGATCACAACCGGTTAGTCTTTAATTTTGCTTATATGAATCGCCCAAAGCCATAATTGCGCCAAATGCATAACTCTACATCTAGTTTTAATCTAAACAATTTTCAGGAATCGGCTGGGCCTTGACATGGCACATGGGAGAGCGCCTGTACAGGCAGAGTCTTGTCGCCGCTCAAAACCTTCTGTACATCATCTTCTCGATCCGCTTGCGACTTGATTGGGCACTCGATTGCGATCACTCGTACAACAATAAGGATTATTGCACTGAATTCCGCGATAAGAATATCTCTGTGATCCATTCGCAGGACGCGCATCGACCTGACAATAACTGGCCCGCGCAGCAATTCAACAGGTATTTCATTTACATTAATTTTGTTGTTTATTATCGAATTGCATAGATATTGCATCCGTGGCCTCAGTAACACAGACAAACCGTTAATCTGGGAGCCAAATGCGTGGTATTATGGCTACTCCAATGAAGATTCGGTCCTTCCGTCTTTGGCACTGCTTTGCGCGAATGTCATCGTTTGGATGCTGGTATTTGTCATCACTAGACGGTAAGAGCGAGCGGCAACATAATTAAGAAGCTGTATTGTTGCTTTCAGAGATGAAAAGCATGCAGGAACCATAATCTCCCGACTTTGCCTCATCGTCCCTTGGTTCATCTACGTTATCCTGCTCGTCTACCATACGTTCTTCGAGTTCTCCTTCAGCGAATCTACGAATATGCCGATTCCTCTCAAAGAAATTGAAAAGTTCCCGTATGTCTTCTTCTCTGACGTCCATGTAAGCTACACACATGCTTAATTCTAATCTCTAGGACTCCAATTTCAGGGTTTTTTCAGCGTCAGCCTCGCATTCATCGACTATTCTGCGGCGTTCTCTGGAATGATCATCTACGCGTCGAGTAGAACGCGAAACACAGGTCGTCCTTTGAATGTTCCTGTTCTCTGCGTTCTTCAAATGGTATAGTTTGGAGCGTTTGCAGACTATTCATAGGCTGAAAATGTTCTAGTTCATGCCGATGGCTCTCTACGGCCTCCAACACGGATGCAAAGGCCATCTGAAGACGGTTCAACCCTCCTATGACACCTACAGCGGATCAGACGCGACAGCGATTTTTGACACGATGGGTGTATGCTTTGCGACGACTTCACTTGGACCAGTTTGGGCTTTCTTGTACTACGTGGCCACATTCCTCTTCAACGCTGTCGGACCAATGGCGATCTTCGTTATGTTCATTCAAAATTCCATCATTGAACAGTTCCCCGCGTTCGAAGGAGCGAAAACGTACGTCACCGCCGCAATTTGCACTTTCTTTGCTGTAGCTGCAACAACTCTTTTCACTCCGGTAAGCCATCGAATTTACTATTGTGTACCAACGCGTGATTGCAGATTGGAACGGCGT
The DNA here is from genome assembly GCA_007213375.1 of Steinernema feltiae. NCBI lineage: Eukaryota > Metazoa > Nematoda > Chromadorea > Rhabditida > Steinernematidae > Steinernema > Steinernema feltiae. Next base: position 19,014 of record MQUG01003867.1, on the reverse strand, counting down.
TTTCTACCCTTTTCGAGTACACAACACAGTCGGCCATTACTCAGCTGATTGCTTTCTCAGCGATCATGTTCCTTTGTGGTAAGCTTTACGACGCTCTGTATTCTCAAATAAAAAACCGTTGTAGGTTGGCATAAGCTGGAGCGAAGCATGAACTCGCTGATTGGAAATTCGTCTGGCAGTCTTGTTGAGTTCATCATCGGTCACTCGAGTCCTATCTTCAGTATGATGTTGTTCATTTCGGTGCCAATGTTCTTAGCGGTAAGTGTGAGCTTGAAACAGCGCAGTCAGAAGATATTTCACACGCTTGGAAGGAAAGACACTGATTAAAAGCTTCTTTTTAGATCAAATACGTCAGTGAATTCGACCTTCTTGTGCGCGGTCATGACGTCCAGATGCACATCGAATACGCCACGCGAGGACTGACTCCATTTGCTTTCATTAACAACTCCTTCGGCTACTTCATCGTCTTTATGCCAATCGCCCTCATTGTGAACCTAGCCATCTACGCCATCTATCACACTATCCGGGTCGAAAAAATGGTGAGTTCGATGGCTATCTTTCGTGTAGCTTATCTCCGACGTTCTTAAGCCTCTGGGATCTGCCTTCAAAGAAACCGTTCATTTCGGCTCTCCGAACACGCTTGGTCAAAACAGCGACGACGCTCCTTTGATCACGGGATTGTGGAAACGCTGCTTCATCAAAGATCAATTTCTGGTTCTGATTCTCTTCGTCGTCGAACTGTTGGTTGCCGTTGCTCTCGTCATATTCTTCGCCACGTATACCGTATTCCATGCGGATCCGATCAACCCCTACCGTGTTTTGGTCATCTTCATTCTTCTTACGTTGAATATAATGTCGCTTATGGAGCTCAAATGGCTTCATAGTCAATGGGATTCACCATATAGGTTAGTTCATCTGATATCAGCGGTTGAACAGGAAAGTTTTTCAGAATGAACTTCCACATCGCCGTATCGACATTAGAAGCTGCTTTCTTCAACGCATATCTCCTCATGTTTGCTTTTAACCACGTGGATATGCTCGGCTACGTCCCGCTCGTACTGATGCTTCTTCACACATTCGCTCGGTCCATACTCCTTTCCATTGCTATCACGCTGCGTTCGAAGTTAATCCAGAATAGGCCGAGTAGAACAAGAGACGTTACAGAAATATATGATATCAACAATGGCCTCGAAGACCATGGCGACGATCGGGATGACGACTCGCCGATCGTTTATAATTTGTCTTGAAGAGCTTGTGTAGTTAAGGTTGTGATATTAAAGAAGTTTGATCCTAGAAATGGCGCAACGGCGTGATGCTGTCGATCTAATCTGTCTGCAGTGCTAACGATTTCCGATATGGTGTTCAGTTCAGAATGGTACAAAACGATCTCCCGAGAGTTAAAGTCTCAAACGTTGGATCGTCATAGAGGTAATCAAACATTTATACCAAAAAGGTACGACGTGCAGTTACATAGGTCAGTCGAGAGAGCGTCCAAGTGCTTTACGTCCGTACTTTCTCCACATTCTCCTTATCCATATCCATTGGAGCGTTTCTTAAAATCCACTGATAAAATCGTTTTGCAAACCACAATGTCACCTTTCAATGATGAGATGGAGTTCTCCCATCAACTTGTCGAGATCATGTACCTTGTCAGCATTTCGTGCTGCAACCAACTTTTGAATATCTTGAGTCCCTTCTGAACAGAGGCAATGATCAGATGAGGGTAACAATTGGATAGAACTTACGGACATAAGCCGCTTTCTGTTCAGCTAAGGACTCCCTGAGTTCATCGTTCTCTTTTTCCATTTTGCCAATGTTCTCCATCATTCTCTTGCTTTCCCCTCTTAAGCGACTAACTTCTTTGTGCGTCTTCGAGAGCGCCAGTTTAAGTTCTAAATTTGAAGGATTATAGTAATGCATTATAAGTCTACAATGGGACCTTCTACGTCGCGTTTAACTGTCGATTTCACTTTTTGAACTGAGCAAGCAGTTCATACTTATTTTCGTGCGATGGCTCGAAGAAGCTCTTACACTAAAACGGCTTTCAATTAACATAAAGAAGGCTTTTCGTTATGTACTTGGTAGCTGCAGGTATCCGCGACTACCTCTTCAAGGACGGTGATGCTCAAAGCAGGTGCACTGGAGGTATTTATCGAGTCATCCATTGTGATGTGTGGAGCTGTAATCGATTTAAAATTATGTGTAGTCCCGCATTGATAACACAAATCGCTAATAATCTCCGCGATATCTAGATTGATTCAGTTTTTAGAGTCGGGGCTCAATGGCGAACGACTAACGACTAACGCGTGCGCACAGCAAAGAGGATAGTGTTGTCTGCATTCAAACATGTGTGACTCGCGCCAATGTCTCATTACTAGGTCCCGCAACGATTTGCCTTTGAATTTGCATTCCACTGAAGATGAGGTTGAAAGTGTTGTTGTTTGTCTGCAGTATGAACCAGTGAGAAAGTATATTTTATTAAGGGCAGAGCATCTTTGGCCGAATAAATAATAAATAACTATTACTGTTTGCAAATCACAGATAATCAGAGCTTCAGAGCTTAACTGAGCCAGCTAGGCGAGAGGACTACTTCACTAGCAATGAGCTTACTCTCTACGAGAGGCGACAGAGCGTAGGGACTGAGAACGACAGCGAAGAGAGATTGAGGTGAGAGGATGATGGGAGAAAGGACAAAAGGACTGAGGATGAGTGGAGACAAGACCATAGGAGTCAAGATCAGTGGAGAGAGAGCGAAAGGTGATAGGATGATCGGAGTAAGAGCCTGGGGAGACAGAATGAAAGGTGACAAGACGAAAGGAGACAGAATGAAGGGATTCATAACACCAGGTACCAAGATGAGCGGATGGAGCACCAAAGGCGAGAGAATGATGGGCGAACCGACCAAGGGGGAGAGGATCAGAGGCGAGAGGACACGAGGACTGAGGACAAGAGGAATGAAAACCCAAGGACTGAGGGTGATCGGACCGAGCACAGCAGGCGAAAGGGTAATAGGCGACAAAACCAGCGGCGACAAGACGACGGGTTGCGAGAGGGCCTGACTGGCGAAGGTCAGCGGCATGTTGATAAAGGGAGAGTTAACAATAGCACGCTTGGTGCGAGTGTGTTCAGGCTTCGTTTTGGCCAAATCACGAATGCTGAAAACAAGCAGTTGAGACCAATGCCCGTAACGTTCAATCTTACTTTCGGAAAATGTAATCCAGCTGCCGCTCCTTGGTCCAATTCTTGAAACCGTTATTGAATAGCTCGCTTTTAAATGGCGAATCGTCTCCGTAAACCAAATCGAGTTGATCGTCGCTGAGGAAAGTGAATCCTTTCTTGTCCATCTCAGAGATCTGGTTTGTGCTGTAGCTTTTGTCGAGCTTCTCGAAAGTGACAATCTTCGTTGCCTCATGTTCGCCGTACAACTCGGTCACGTTTTCCTTTGTAAAGTAAAGCGGTTCACCACGGCTGCCGCGCAGCTCTTTGTCTCTCTTCTTTTTGGGGTCCTGCTCTTCGAGGCGCTCAGTTACTGTGTCGCTAACTCCGGAAGCTTCAAGAATGAAGTCCATCCAATGTTCCTGGCCTTTGATGTTCATGCTCTTGAAGAGACTGGGAAGACTGAGAATCTGCTCCAAATCATCACCATTGTCGTGCAGACTGAAAAGCGATGGCGAGAGAAGATTGACCTAAATTGCAACGTAAAAATCTACGGTAAGTCACGTCGGAAAAGCTACCGTTTCGTCGCTATCCTGGTCGGGAACAACGCTGAAGAAGCGTGGCGAAACCATCTTGATCGTCTTTTCGTCGAAAGCAGAAGTGTTCTTGCCGGCGATTTGCATGCCGATCCTTACAGCGTCACGGATAAGTTGCATGGGGATCTTGACGGCTTCCATCTTTGCTTTGACGGTGGCGTTGGCGTTTTCTATCGTAGGCTTCTCCAAACTCTTGAGGACTTGTTCCTTCTGGCTAATGTCCACATTGGTAGGCATAGCGTCGATCATAGTGCGAATACGTTTCTTCAGAGCGTCACGCTTCTTATCCTCCTCTTTCTGTTCGGCATCCAATTGTTTGACCTTCAAAATGGTCTCTTGCCAGCTGAATTCGAAAATTAGCACTATTTAAAGCTAGAATGCTTACCTTTCGTGATGCTTCTTTTTCTTGAAAGCTCTGACGCCGTTGGTAAGATGCTTGGCAATCATGGAGAAAGGCGATCCACCATCTCCGTCCACGAGATTGTAGGAATCCTTGGAGACAACGCGGTATGGACCAGCGCTTCTCTTCTCACGAGCAACGGCCATGCCGCTAACCCATTCAACGTGCTCTTCGGGGATTTTCACATCTTTGGTGGTCTTCTCAGCGATAGTCTTGTCGTCCACGTGGTCTGGAGCATCGAGAGACTTGACAACGCATGCAGCGTGCTCGTGAATGTTGCTAGCCTTCTTGGAGCACGAAAACAGCTCTTCTTTGTGTTCATTGGCGATGTTGTCGGCTCTGTAACGTCAAATTAAGTCAGATTCACAGGAGGAAACGTACCTTTCACTTGCAACAGCGGCCATCAGTCCACTGAGGGCTTGATTGGCCCAATGCTCATGAAGCTCTGCAGTGCCTTGGTTTCCGAGTGGAATATTCAGCGCTTTTCCATCGTGGTACCGCTTGTCCGCATCATTGGGATCGATTTTCAGATCCAATGCACCTTGCACGAAGGCGACTGAAAGCAAATACAGTTAAAAATTCAAGTAGAGATGACCAAATCACACTACCGTTGAAAGCTAATAGCAGAAGAAGTCCACCGGCGGACACCATTGTGAGCGAGCGGTGGGATGAGAAGAAACACTCGAATGATTACCGGAGAGCTCATCCGATCCCGATATTATATACCCTCTGATGGATCTCGCATCCAGAGAGAACCGGTTCGAAAAATAAACATATTGCATGCATCTGGCGGGCGGGCGTTGAAAGTAACTTTTTGAACGCGCTCGCGCGCGTATGCACTCTCGTGCGGTGATAACTTTTAGTGCAAAAAGTGAGTAGGTCATCATTAATCACCTCCTCCTAGTCGTCTCTTTATCAACATCCATTGAGAACGCGTGTGTTGCGATAGCGAATTGGCGTCAAGTTACGGTATTTGTGCCAGATACACACGTGCGAGCGTGCAAGTTTCATTGTAGCCAAAGTTACAACGACAGACAAGTGGCGCACCAACAGCAGCAACCCACTTCAGACTACGGTAGAATGTGTGGCGATTAATTTTGCACCTGGCGTACTCTCGATCTCTCTTGCGTCGCCGTCGCTTCGCGGACAAAATCGCATCCCGAAGACAGGCGGCGTACGTGCGTTCACGTAATCTTTGCAACAATAGGATGAGCGGCGATTGCCTCTGGGCGCGCGAGCGATGATCACAATCGCCCGCTACCCTCTAACCTTTGTTACCCAGCCGCTCTTTGGCTGGCTGTAGGAAAGTCAAAGGCAGTTCCCATCTTGTTTGTCGTGATCTGAGGAGCGTTGCATCAACCGTAACACCTCATTTCAAAGAAATTTTTCTTCACGCACCGCCAAAAACATGATTAATGATTGAAACGTCGTAGCCAACGAGACGACGGACGTGTGAAAAACGATGAAGAATTGCTCAGAGGAGGAAACAATTTGTGCTCGATAGTCTGTCTGAGCACACATGCTGTGGGTGAGATCGCGCTCCACGATTGGCGACGAGGGCATCGCCAGCATGCTGCTGAACGTGCAAAACAGAAGATTTGTCTCATCGAAAGTACAAATATGTCTACCCAAGGCCAAATGAAACTTCCGAGGAATCGGGTGTAGTCGGCAATCAGAGCACACTATTGATAGTGCTGTTGAGGTGTGAAACAGCGGCTGTGTGTGCCGAGCACTGATCTTTTTTTTGTAAGTCTGGTCTACCGTACTTTCCTATTGAGATCATGGCGATTGAGATCACTTCATCTTCGTCTACAGTGTCTGTTCTGCAAAGATGTCCATTTGAACTTTTGATCGACTGCTTTTTGCTCTACCGTAGTCACAACGATACGATTTTATAACCGCTTATAGCTATTGTTGGTAGTGATTGTTCACTTTTATGGCACAGTTAAACCAAAATTATGAGTCGATTTCGATAAATTAAGTGTCGCCTGACCTCATTATTGTCTAATCCGATTAATTCTGCTCAATGTCTTTGAACTGAAATCATGTTTTTGGCTTAAAGTTGCTCTGAATTCGTTTTCTGGAATAGCAGGTTTGCTGCTGCAAAAGCAAATAACTCAAATGAGCTACTCAGATTTACAGCACTCCGTGCAATGCTTGAACAAGCTGCTAATGCTTTCATTTGAATGAAATTAAATTGGATTATCTCATGAAGTCAAATTCTACCAATATGGTGCTCTCCTGGCAGTTCTTCAATTGTTTCGGCATTATACGCTTCACATAAAGCTAGAAATGTCCTCTGCGAGTAGTGATTGCAAGCAAATTACCGTTAGTGACCAGAAACCACGAAAACTGCGATTGTTTCGACCGTTTCTACACAAAGAACAAACCCATCACTTCCTCTCCTTAATCACATCAACACATTGCAACAATAAACTTGTTCTGTAGCCACGTGCCTGCAAACATTTCCCCCAATTATAGGACAGCACGCTTTTGCAGATTACGGTAGCTTTGGTTGATTCGTTGCGCGCGGCGTCAAATTTCGTGACCCATATTGCACGCACAAAACGTGATATTGAATCAGACAGCTTCTTTGTTTTAGGATGCATCTTTGATGCTTTTCAATTAAAACGTCCCCCCTCTCGCTCGTTCACACCGATCAGAGTACAAAAATTAAGAGACATTTTAAAAAGAGGAAGAACTCTTCATTAAAGTAAACGGTCGCGGACGCGCTAACTTTAAAAAAGCAAAGTGCGCGAGTGTGCAATTTGTCAGGAACCCCCTAAAAAATACATCGTGACATCAATGCATCAAAACTTCCGACTTTTCATTCTATTGGCCAAACGCATCTATATAAGTTGGCGGTGATGACGACGATCTTCTGATCTCGAACAATCCTCGTTCTCAGCCGTCCGCAGACGATGTGTTCCTACTGACAGATTATCATACTGCGATAGTCCGCGATGTGAACGTTCTCTGTTGGGAACACAACAGCGACTCCTACATTAGAGTGCGACCGAACATTCGCACGGTGTCCAGCGACACGACGACATTTCAGAAAATTATTGACATTCTGCCAAAGTGTAGAGACCACAAAAACAAATCCTTTATCAACAATCAAAAATAAGCATATATATCAATCTAGCTCACGACCTGCAATGCAAGTAACGTGGCACAAAAATAGGCATATAGTAAAAAATAAACATATAGGACAAAATAATCTAATCAGTGTAGATAACACATACTTCAAAACTCGTTAATCGAAGTATACGTGTTATAAGTCACAAACTTCATAAGAGCTCCGTTCGTAGGACGTCCGACATCATTCGTAACCCATCCATGCAAAAGAGTGGCGATATAATCCATGGAGGTCCAACTAAATATAGTAACGTAGTTTACTAATCCATAAACATATCAGTCTTACGTGTTGAAGTCAGCATCAGGCATCCATTTGCGGTTCATTGGCGTGTCGAGCGTTACTGGGCAAATTGCGAACGAGATCGCTCCATTTGGCATCCCCGAGTCCTTGGCGGCACAGCTCTTCGTCAGCTGTTGCACTGCAGCTTTAGCCATACCGTATCCCATCATTCCTGGTGTGCCTTCCAGAGCGGGCGCAGCGCCAGTAAGTTGGAGAAGGCCTTTTTCCTTCAAATGTGCAGCGGCAATTCGTGCCGAAATCGCAGAGCTCCAAACGCTCTGTCTCCACATTAGTTCAGCATTCTTAATCATGTCCGGGCTGGTTGCATTTCCCCGGCCCAGCCGCCTGCTACACAGAACACACCATCTAGCTTGTCATCTTTGAGAATCGACTTCACACTAAAAAAGAAACCACAATAAAAGCAATCATTGTTATTAATGTATGTCTACCTGTCAAGAACGGCTGATTCCTGCTCGACCCATGTCTGTGATGGATGAACAACGACGTTAGCATCGGCTTGGTCGTTCTCTTTCAAATCTACGCTCATAACCCACTGCAATAACAGCATATATTAACAGGAACATAAGCAGTATTACACTTACAAACTTCTCGGCCTTGAAGAAATTCAAGATGGTAGATCCCAAAGCGCCCTTACCACCATAAATAAGCACACGTCCTTCCCACATGATCTTTATCCTACAAATTCATCATAATCATCAAATAGATACATCAACGCGCGTGAATAAAACACAACAGAGGCCTCTAGGAATGGAACAATGTCGCACACATCGTACCTAATTTAAAACACTGAAACACAATCGGAATATCTTGCTTGCGTATACTGCACTTAATATTGCACACACCACCCGACGGCTCAATTGAAGGCGAAAAGAACAAAATAATTGGCGTCCGCCAAGAATGGAAGGGGAAACGAGCGAAAAAGACCTTCACGGGAGAGGTCTATGTATATCGATTGCGAAACCCGTTACCATGAAGTTCTAAAGATTACAACACAAACATAATTGGTCGCCTCTTATGCGCACAGAGCACCGTCTTCGCATACGGCACTCTGTAGGTATAGCACAACAACGCGCTGGTGCACATCGACAACGATAGCGCGTGCTCGCGATCACGCGATTTAAATGCAACTAGACTGGTGTGAACAAAAATCATAAATCATAATGAAAAAATCCCATAATGTGCGAGTAACAACAATAGTCGTAAACAAAAGAATCTGAGCAAGTGATAGCGAAATATCAAACAGGTTGTATGAACTGCGTGTATACTTCACAAATTACCGTACACATCATCAGCAAACAACACAAAAAAAACCGCCAACAAAACAAAACGGACATCAAAGCGCGCTTACGGTTGAAACAGGTTGAAACACTACAAAGGAAACAATTCCCGAAATCGCTATAGAACACTCTTTATTTTTCATAAGTTGAGAAAACATTCGTATTGAAACCCGGACAGTTGAATTTACGCATGACCAAACCAAATTTTTGCAAAAACTAGCGTCCTCTGTTGCACGTGAATTATAAATGGATGCAGTATAAAACAGATTGCGCGGAATATGCCGAGAATTACGGTTATATAGCGATAACCAGGAAAGATATTATTAAACCTATACTATTATAGAAAGATATCGGAACAGAATGCTTCCTCCCAACAGCCTTATCGACTTGGACATTGTTGCTTCTGCGTTTTCGAAGTAAATGGTTGGTGGCAAGCAAGGCGTCGAGCCGAATGCAAAGCAACGAACGTGTGAATAATATCGCTGGATCATTGTGCTTTGCGTTTTCTGTCAGTTCGTCCGTTCTCCCTGGCATTGGTCAAATTTAGTTCATGTAAACCGTATTTCTCGTCATTCAGTGGTTGTAACTCATCATTTACTCTTTTACAGAAACTTGGCTGAAGCTCCGTCGTCATGCGGTGTCACTATGATGTGCTCGAGATCCAGCGCGACGCAAATGATGACCAGATTAAGAAGGCGTATCGGAAACTCGCATTGAAGTGGCACCCTGACAAGAATCCCGATCGTATCGAAGAATGTACCCAATATTTCGCACTGATTCAGCAAGCCAACGAAGTACTCAGCGATCCTCATGAACGAGCATTCTACGATCGATATCGCGAGAACATTCTCCGCGGAGGCGCCGATGGTGATTTGAAAGACGAAGGAGTTGATCTCTTTGGATACTTCACTTCAACCTGTTATTCTGGATTTGGAGACGATGAGAAGGGATTCTACTCTGTGTATCGACGAATTTTCGAGAAGTTGGCTGAAGAGGACTACGAATATATCATCGATCCCAAAGACAAATGCTATCCTTCGTTTGGCAATTCACAGAGCGACTACGAATCAGTGAGTCTTTTCTAAATCTGAGTTGTAGATTTTTTATTCGTGTCCTTGATTATTTATTCGTTTATTTCTTTAGGATATCTCTGATTTCTACGGATTCTGGCAGGACTTCTCCACGTGCAGGTCATTTGTTTGGCTGGATGAACACGATTTGCGACAAGCTCCTAATGCCAAATATGTGAAAGCTATGGAAAAGGAGAACAAGAAATTGCGCGATGTTGGACGAAAGCAGCGAAATGAGCAGATCCGTGAGCTCGTACAATTCGTTCGGAAACGGGACAAGCGTGTTAGCGCCTACAGGCAAGTGCTGGAAGAGCGCCGCAAGGAGCAAGAGAAAAAGGCCGAAGAAGCCAGGCAACGGCAGATTCGTCAGCGTTTGGAGTTGAGTAAACTATCCTGTGAGAAAAACATTCAGTCGTTTGCTTCTAGGGAGTTTCAAAACTACAAAGAAAACGACAAACACAAAGAAGACCATTTGCAAGATTTGCGTGAGATTGAAGAAGCTCTGGATGCAGAATATGGCGACTCACAAGCTCAAGACAGTGATGAGAACGAGATTTTGGATCCGGAAGATGATCTGTTTTGCGTCGCATGTGACAAATCCTTCAAAAATCTGTACGTTTCACTTGTGCATTTTTCTGAACTAACGGAGCCACTTTTAGGAAGTCAAAGTTGAATCACGACAAGTCTAAGAAACACAAGGATAACATAGCTCTGCTGCGGAAGCACATGCTGGAGGAGGATGCTGAACTCTTATTTGAAAACTCGATGAAGATCGCGGAGGAGCCTGATGAAGAAGAACCACAACCGACCGGTGGAAAGAAATCAAAGAAGCAAAAGAAAAAGGATAAACGACGAGCAATGGAAGCAGAAGACGACCAAGAGGAAGTAGTAGTGCCGGAGTGCAGTGACTCTCTATCAGTTGAAGATCCGACGATCAGTGCACTCGTTAGAGAAACTGAATCGATTGACAGTAAGGGATTTTGAGACCTCCAGAATAGTTTTTTTTCGTTTAGTTGCTTCTGACAACGCACAGAAAAAACCGCGAAGAAGAAAGGGAGCCGCGAAGACTGAGGATCAAGAAGGTCCTAAAGAAGCCACATGTGATGGCTGTAAGGAAAAATTCGATTCGAGAACCCATCTTTTCGCCCACCTTAAGGAAACTGGTCACGCTACATTGAAGTCAGGTGCTCAAACCAAAAAGGGTAAAAAGAAATAATTGTTATCGCTTTATTGTTGTTGTGCCTTATGGTTTCAAAAATGTTGAATTTTAATTGTTTGACTTTGCATGCTTCACCAGAGCTTCTTTCAGAGAAGATCAGCGAAGGGCATCATTGAGGAGCTAATTGGTGATGTGAGCGAAGTGCATATGGCATTTCTTAGAGTCCTTCAACGCATGTTGGACGTTGTGTGAGCTGGAGGCCAGTTGCAAACAAGCAAGCAAGCAACAAGCTCACTGTCACTAAAATAAGCGTCAAAGGTCTAAACTTATACTCGGTTTATATGCTGCTTATGCAGAGCTTCTTTTTTTGCAAACGCTTTTCTTTTTTCAACGATAATGCTTTATTTTATGCGTTGAAACACAAAATACAGGAACTGCTCGTTCAGTGAGCGGCCGACTATTTGGCGCCGTCTTCTCTGTTGTTGACATTAAATCTAAAAACAGTCACACCAAACTACGGCGATCTGCAGTGAACATAGTTTCGTCAGCCTGAAATTCGAAAATCAGTTAGGTCGGATCAGTCGCTTCGTACATAATAACGCACACACCCAAATAAATAAACGGCATCTCTTCAACATACAACCTTCGCGCTACTTTTGGCGCCTTGCAACGCAGTGTCTCACATCTCGCTGTCAGTATTCTGCAGAAAGCTTGACACGTGCTCATCCGTCAGAAACCTTAATCTGAATTGCGTAATTCAATGCAGCTGCCGGGAGACAATTTTCGCCGTTGTAACCGAGCAACATCCGACCAGAGCTGCTGTCAGTCCAATACTGCGTCGAAGACAATGCGTAAAATATTTGCAAAATCAAATGAACAATGTGTTGTTGTTGAATGCGGCTGTTAGGGGCGAAATGAGAACAAAAATTATTTTATTTGGTCTTACAATTTATATATTATCACACACAGAATCAAGGGTTGTTACTCGATGGGAAGGTTCTTGCTGCGGACCGGCTTGCATCCTATTGAATTGCATGAACTTCTGCTTATCATGGATGAAGCAGTTGAATATTGAGAGAGCACAGGGGACGCCGCCCCGAAGGAAGCAGATTTTAACTCGCTTTTATTCAACGTTCGTCAATCCTATTGCTCGCGCGCAGCGGTGCGTCCAAAAAAGAGCACGTATTCCAGACGAACAGAGAATCTCGCGCGGTGGGAATTTGTGCGTGTGGCCTCGACCGCTTTTCTTTCTTTTTTGTTTCGTAAACAACATTGAGTGACTCAACAATTGATCATTGTGCTTTGCGTTTTCTGTCAGTTCGTCCGTTCTCCCTGGCATTGGTCGAATTTAGTTCATGTAAACCGTATTTCTCGTCATTCAGTGGTTGTAACTCATCATTTACTCTTTTACAGAAACTTGGCTGAAGCTCCGTCGTCATGCGGTGTCACTATGATGTGCTCGAGATCCAGCGCGACGCAAATGATGACCAGATTAAGAAGGCTTATCGGAAACTCGCATTGAAGTGGCACCCTGACAAGAATCCCGATCGTATCGAAGAATGTACCCAATATTTCGCACTGATTCAGCAAGCCAATGAAGTACTCAGCGATCCTCATGAGCGAGCATTCTACGATCGATATCGCGAGAACATTCTCCGCGGAGGCGCCGATGGTGATTTGAAAGACGAAGGAGTTGATCTCTTTGGATACTTCACTTCAACCTGTTATTCTGGATTTGGAGACGATGAGAAGGACTTCTACTCTGTGTAGTCTTGGTATTACTAGAGCCTGATGAAGAAGAACCACAACCGACCGGTGGAAAGAAATCAAAGAAGCAAAAGAAAAAGGATAAACGACGAGCAATGGAAGCAGAAGACGACCAAGAGGAAGTAGTAGTGCCGGAGTGCAGTGACTCTCTATCAGTTGAAGATCCGACGATCAGTGCACTCGTTAGAGAAACTGAATCGATTGACAGTAAGGGATTTTGAGACCTCCAGAATAGTTTTTTTTCGTTTAGTTGCTTCTGACAACGCACAGAAAAAGCCGCGAAGAAGAAAGGGAGCCGCGAAGACTGAGGATCAAGAAGGTCCTAAAGAAGCCACATGTGATGGCTGTATGGAAAAATTCGATTCGAGAACCCATCTTTTCGCCCACCTTAAGGAAACTGGTCACGCTACATTGAAGTCAGGTGCTCAAACCAAAAAGGGTAAAAAGAAATAATTGTTATCGCTTTATTGTTGTTGTGCCTTATGGTTTCAAAAATGTTGAATTTTAATTGTTTGACTTTGCATGCTTCACCAGAGCTTCTTTCAGAGAAGATCAGCGAAGGGCATCATTGAGGAGCTAATTGGTGATGTGAGCGAAGTGCATATGGCATTTCTTAGAGTCCTTGAACGCATGTTGGACATTGTGTGAGCTGGAGGCCAGTTGCAAACAAGCAAGCAAGCAGCAAGCTCATTGTCACTAAAATAAGCGTCAAAGGTAGCTTCTTTTTTTGCAAACGCTTTTCTTTTTTCAACGATAATGCTTTATTTTATGCGTTGAAACACAAAATACATGAACTGCGATAATGTAAGTTGGAAAATAAGTTACACAAGACGATTAAAACACACTGATGCTCCAAAGAAACACTTTTATACGCGTTGTCGTTCTGCTCTTCTCTCATTGAACTCTCGAGCTTCGACGTTCGCTCATTTTCGAGTGCTTCTCGTATCCCACGCGCATCTCATCGGTGACGCAAGCGAGGAAGAGACGCCAAGCCTTCACGGCTTCGTGATTGTACTTTATGATGTCCTAAAACTCGGCAATTACTTCAAATTCACTCGCTCCTTCATCGTTACCTGAGCGACAATAACTGAAACTGCAATCTCCCCAAATTGTTCGATCATTTGTGGTGTAAATCCACTTTCGCGCATCTGAATTTGGGTTGTACCGTAGTCTGTGGAGGTAGACGAACCTGTGCGTGCTTCTCTCCATACAAACGCAGCGTTAAAATCGCTTCGTCCAAGTCATCGCTGTAAATCAGATCCTCGATGATCATCACGAGACACTTGCAGTGGTCGTGCTCTGTCTTCACCAGCGGAGGAGTGTCTCGTTCGCGACTCAGCGAGTTCACGAATGCAGTCGTCAGAAAAATCGACCTGAACGACAATAGGTTAGTTCTAGAATGCAGTCAGCTTAGAACGAAAGAAAGAAAGCAAAGAATCGACGCAACGTAAACATTCACTAAATTAAACGCCAGCGCTTACCGTATCTCTGGGCATTTTGACTCCAGGCGACGGAAGATCTGTTCGAAAAGTTTCAGCCATGATCCTCCGGACTTGAGTGCGACATAAGAGGCCTGCAAACATGAACATATACTAAAAACTAGCAACCAACGCTCACCTTAAGAGCCCTGCGTTGTTTGGGCGAAATGGTTATCAGCGTGAACTTCCGACTAGAAGAATCGGCCGGTGCAACGACGTTATCGCTGACAAAAAGCTGCCGAATGAAACCTGTTGAACTGCAAACAATCCACTTATACGGGTGCATAATTAATAATTTTCTGATGAGAAGCAATCGTTTTCGTTGCAATTATCGCTACGATTCGCAGTCAAGCGTGGGTGCTGGCTCCCAGAAGTTGTGTTTAGTCGTTCAAAGACGAGAATATCCACACAGACGCGTGATCTAGACGCCGGGCGATCGTTTGTGCGTTGTGTCGTTGAGGTTCAATTACCTCAAGGGGAGCAGCGGAAGGAAGGAACTGGCGATATTTCGGGAAAACGCTCACTTTAAGCGATAATTCTTCTTCGCTGCCGCCCGTTTTCGCATAGGCGTCATCATTCACACGCGCGCGGTCGCGACCGGATTAACCCAAAGCTAAGATTCGCGAAAGGGCATTTACATCAACAACGTCAACGTATTACAGTAGTTGGGGAATTAAGACGGTTGAGATACGCCGCTGGCACTCTTTGCAGAAAAGCATGGCGTAGACTGTGAGTGAGGCACGGGCTACCTACGACGCGTTTTCTATTAATCGCCACTAACCGGATGCGCATAGCGCGGAATGCATGAATGAAAGCTCGCAATGACCATCACAGAATTCAACAATTAGTCCCTCCTAAACGTCTTTGGGCAATCTGACACATGTCTTGCCGCTAAAAAGCCTTTAAGTGCGCTGTTAGCGGATACGTCTTCGTCTCGTGTCCCGCGGATTCCGATTCGCTCACGAAAAGCACTTTTCAAATGGTTTAAATATCAACTACAGTAAACCTAAGCGCTAAGCGAACGTTGAACCGGTTCCTGGCGAGAATAACGCATATTTCAATGGCAAACACCTGTCTGGCCAGTCCGGAAATCCCTCAGCAACGCTCATGTTTTGATGTATCATGGATAATCGTCACCTCGGCTCCCACACTCACACCACCGCAAAGCGAGATTAGTATTAGTAGAATTAGTGAAAAATAAAATTTACCTCGTAGGCACGTCGACCGCGACAGTCTTCTTCATGTATGGTCGTTCTACCGACTCGTCTGACTTCCAGCCGCGCGCTATCAACGCAATTCCCGACGATCGGCGGATCATCTCAGAACGCGGATGGGTTGGGGGCGTGTTCTGTGGAGCAGCAACGTGCCGCTGTAGTTGATGCTGGTACTGGTGATGCGAATGGGTTGGTTGTTGCTGCTGCTGCTGAAACGGCTGAAGAGAAGTCGGCGGTTGGTGATACTGCTGAAGCGAGGGCTGACGGTAGAATTGCGATTGACGGGGACATCCACTGTAGGCACGAGCACTTAAAGTCTGATCATGATGATGCTGAAGTTGTTGTTGCTGTTGATGGTGCTGGAACTGCAGGTCCGCATGTTGCTGCTGCTGATGTTGAGATGGCGGATACTGGACGCTC
Organism: Steinernema feltiae; assembly: GCA_007213375.1. Lineage (NCBI taxonomy): Eukaryota > Metazoa > Nematoda > Chromadorea > Rhabditida > Steinernematidae > Steinernema > Steinernema feltiae. The sequence goes on along the minus strand of MQUG01003867.1, from coordinate 3,038 downwards.
TGAAAGTAGCAATGTTCAAGGAAGGACAGCAACCTTCCAAATAGAATACGATGGACGTTTGTATCCTTTGTAGATCGGTGTTTCAGTTTAAGTTTAACAATTTTAGTCTTGTAGACGGTACTTTGTGGTCGAATCCAGAATAAACTGACTTTGAACAGTGCAAACATGCATAGAGAAGTGATAATTGGATACCGTAGTCTTTGAAAAACATGAGCGCATCATTTCTGTGACAAACAACGCGTGTTGCTCATAAATAAGTAACGGAAGCACTCAATATGTGTTTTCGCGCTTCACCGAACTTACCGGGAGAGAGAGAGTTCTATGGAACTAGGGTCAGCTAAAGCTCAGAGTCCACTCTCAACCAAATCTTTTCCTTACGTCGTCTTTTTGTTGTCATTTCGCGCTTCTTCAGCTCTATTTACGCCCTTTGCGCCTCATAGACGACGGCAGCGATTTGTTTCCACCCCACTGCCCGACGCTTCTCACTCACAAGTCAACTGAACCAAACGTCAATTGCAGCGGAGCAGTAAGGTGACGATGTCTACGTCACTAACCCCCAGGCTTTGCACCGGCATGTGATAGAGATAAGAATAGCAAAAAAGAAGCGGAAACGTTGTCTTAGCTTCCGCGCGCGCAAATACACTTAACTAAATAATTTGATGAACGAAATTGGAAAGAGGAAGAAACAACAAAGTGACATTATGCGCATTGATCGTCCAGCGGACTTAACGCCGTTTCTTTTCATGTTAAACATACAAACTTGATGAGCACAGTTCCCTCTCTAGCACAGAAATGATTCGCTATAGACGCTACGGTCATACGGTAGGATAAAGGCCAGCTATCTTGGCTGTGAAGCACGATTTGTGCGCTTTGTGTCGGCTTGAAGCGTAAAATGACTTTTCCAGTCGACTGCATTTGCGCACTACGCTCAAAGAATATTACACGAACACGTCGGCGATGTCACTCATGTAAATTAGAGATTGTCCGGCCACATATGAACTAGCCAGATTTCCCTTTTCCCGGACCACACATCTACAGCACACAAGTGCTGTACACCTCTGTGATCATTTAGCGCATTTGCACTTTAACGGCTCTCTGAAATTCCAGGAAATGAATGGATTAGTTCCACCTGGAGACTCGCACCAGGAACACATGGTCGCCGAGTGACGAACGATCTCGCTCATCCGGAAACACTAGTACAAACCTGAGTGAATGAGTTTATCAGGTTTGTTTTTGGAATTGCGGTTTAGGGCTAGCGAGAGCCTAAATTTGCCCATTATCTGCCGATTTGCTTTTACAGAATCCGGGTATTTGATGAATTCCAGTTTGTGTCCCACTCAAGCGACCTCTGCATTCTTGCTTTTGGCAATGTGTGTGGCTAAGAACTGCGGATTTTAACGCTCGACCGACTTACATTATGACGTGATGAATCCACCGAGTGCATATGGTGACGGCCATTCGCAAATCCAGAAGCAGCCGAATCGCGGCTTCGGTACGTCTTTCGGTCGAGTCCGCTCATCCGATAGCTGAAACAGAAGCCAACATTAGCACGTTGCAGCAACCTTATATATCTTTCATTTTTGCTGAACAATGACAAATTGCGCGAGTAATCATTCCTGCAGTATAACAAATGGCGCCAATCGGGCGATGGGTATTCGCTGAGGGTGTAAAATATGTTCGACTGCTTTTGACGATGCGCTTTATTTCCGTTTTTTTCCTCGGGAAACAAAGCAAAATACCTCCACGAGGAGCGAGCACGTGCATGTCAATGGGTGGTGGTCAAGTGTCGTATTTCAGATTAAGAAGCCCAAAAAATTTGATCTCCGCGTGCATGCAAGACGAAACGAGAATTCAACACTGATTGCAAATTGGAAGCGCCACTAATCCGAGACAGCCGTTGAAGACGTTCACGTCTACTTACAGGTGGCTGTATCAAGCAACAAGCCTTGCGCGACACCAAACTTGACGCGAGTCGTGGTGAGAAGTAAACGCGCTCACCCTTCTGTTACATTACAATTTAAAGCGCGGCGCCACGTTCACTCAGCCGAGCTTCACTTGCGCTAACACTAAATATTGCATTTATGCAATAGATACACTTCATTTCCTGCCCTCCTGGGCGTTCACTTTGTGGTCATTCGCACTTTCGATGTAACCAGCCGTGATGAGCGAGAGAGACGGACTCACAACCGTCGTTCCCAACAAAGACCTAGCTACCTCTGTGATCGAGTCAAAGTTGCTAGCAATTAGGCTAAAACGATCAGTTGCACTAACCGAAGAATTAGAGAATACGGTAACGCGTATTCAGTGACAAAGCTCGTGTGGAAGCAATCGAAAAATGAAAAAAAAAACGGTGTGAGAACCGAGAGCATAGCCACCGACCACTTCGCGAGCAGTTAATCTGCCAACTTCAAACATTTCAAATGCTAATCTCAACCCGGCTCCTCGGCAAAAGCCTCCTCGACGCGATCGTTGTACTTGGAGGCGTTAATAAAGAATTGAGTTCTCGCTCTTTGAAAATTAGCTCAAAGTGTACGGAAGAATAGAGGCCGAAGCAAGATTGTGAGTTTTCCGACACTGCGACAGCGCTAGGACTGGATACAACGCATACAACAGACAGACAACTCGTACTACGCAGAAGATAACCTCAAAACTGCGTTTCAGCGTCTAGGAAGCTCGGCATGAGGCTAAGCATAGCGTAGCGCAAAGCATAAGCCCAGCTTAGGTGTGATCATAATCCATAGAATGTGAGCTGTCCACACTGGGTGTAGTTTTCAACCATTCTTCGACGTCGATATTGCGTAGGTACAACCAAATCAACAAATTCGGGCATAAAGGTTAGTAGCTGTAGAAATGCTTAATTTCCGTAAAATTTTGAATTTGAACTGAAGCTACACCAAATGCACAACGATGAGAATAGTGCAAACTCTTAGCGCTCACTGACGTACATATTCTCTCTGTGTAACAGTTCATAGCAATCCGTTTACACTGAAGTACATCGAAACGCCAGTTTCCTCAAAGATCCGACTGATTCTATCATT
>MQUG01003865.1:0-13480 GCA_007213375.1 Steinernema feltiae | reverse complement strand
CAACTGCATCAAGTGCATCGAACTGAACGTCAATACCGAAAAACTCTGCAAACGATGACTCTGAATACGCGTGTGCTGTGATGTGCTATCGATTTAGCGCTTCGGGGGGCAATAATGAATGGAATGAAGAAGGAGGGTTTGCACCCCTTCGCCCAGATGGGCCAATCGCATGCTTGATAACGCGAGCAAAGTCATAAACGCAAATCAAAATAGTTCTCGCAACCAAAAACTGACGGAGCAGCCGGTCGGCAGCAAATTCCCGGTACAAAAGCGCAAGTAAGCTCTCGCGCGCGCGCGTGACAGAACAAAGCGCGATGTTTGCCAGCAGCGCCTCTCGTGATCGGCAAATCGAGCCGCAAGGTAACATCGCCGGCATTATTCACTCTGCCGACAGCGACGGTGACGGCGGCGGTTGGTCGTGTGCACTGTTTGAGTTTGTTTACTCAGTGATGACGACGATTGATACGCGCGCACGCGGTGCGAACAAGAAGAGAGGCGCCGATTTTATAATCGCCTTCGGCGGGAGAATTTGACGCCGCCAGGAATGAGGAAGAACGAGATTTTGGGTTTATGATTGTTGTGTATGCAAGAAGGGTTTGGTTTGAGCCGATTAAGGGAATGGCGAAGAGTGAATTGAACTGACAAGTCATAGGCTATGAACGTCAAAATCGGAGTGAGAATTTAATTTTTAAATTTGGCATCTAGTTATCTTCAATTGGTCGAGGACGACGATCAACAAAAAAAAAACAAAAAAAAGCTAATCGGATTTAAAAAACTAAAATTTTAATAACATTTTATTTTAAATAAAATAAAATAAAATTTGATATAAATTTATTTATACTGACAGAATCCTGAAAACTCTCGCATCTTCATTTCAAAACTCGTTGAGAAATCGTGCAAATTCTCAGATGTGCAAGTACGGAGAATTAAGAAGGCAAAATCGTTAATGTCGGTTTCAAATTAAGACTGCAGTTAGCTTCAGTTGGTCGAAGCTTAAAAAATTTTCAAAAGAAAAAACAAGAAATTTATATTTGCGAAAAAGTTATTAAAATTTAATGAAAATTTAAAAAATAAAAAATTTATTAAAAATTTGCTTTGTACACACAGAAATAATAAAAAACACGTCGAACTATGAAGTCATTAATCGTGCATTTGACGATGAGATTTGAGGATTGAGGAAAAACGAGATTTTGGGTTTATGGTTGTTGTGTATCAAGAAGGGTTTGGTTTGACGCCGATTAGGTGAAGGCGAAGAGTGAATTTTGCACGGACAAAATAGATATTCAAGGTCAGCAACTGCATCATATAAAAACAGAGAGAGAGTGTAATTTTCAAAACTGGTTAGCTTCAGGTCGATCATTAATTATCAAAAAAAAAAAAAGATTTGCGCGTAGAACAAGTGAATGGAAAACACAAAAACACAATTTGAAAATTTAAATTACTAAATTTCATTAAATTTGTTTAAGCGATTCGTCTTGTTCGTTTCCCTTAAGGAAAAAAACATCATCGTAAGAAGCCGCAGAAATACGCTGAATTTCGAAAAATGCTCTATTTTCATTTAAAACGTAACGGTGGACAAAGTCGTTCAAAAAATGCGACCAAAAGATTGTAATTGAGCTTATTCCTGGGTTTCATTTGTATAAAAGTGTTCTTTTGTTTGCAACTTAATGCGTTTGATTTGTCAAACTGCAAAGCTCAAATAATCGATCTTATTCGTAAGACAAAAATTTGCCAGCGTACATTTAATTTTCAGAAATGGCATACAGTTAGCTTCAGTTGGTTGATAACGGAAATCAACCTAAAACAAAATAATAATGTCGTAGAAAAAGAATAAAATTGGAAAAAGTAACAAGTTGAAAAAAATGAAAGCTTCATTCATTTCAAAACTCCAAATTCCAAACATTTCAACAACAAAAATTGCAGACGCCCCCAATGTGCAAATGCTCAGATCTGCACGCGTAAGCAATAACATTAATTTAGCGTGAACATAAAACATAAATTTAAAAGAAACAGGAATATTCACAAAGCAAATTCACTCGCTATCTGTATTCCCTGAAAATTGATGTCCAAAAATTTCGTTTAAAACGGGGTCAGCTTATGTCTTGTCGGCAGACGCAGAGGCAAAAAATATTGAACCTTCTTGGTCTATTTCTGGTGCTTTGGTGATTCTTGAGAGAATAGAAATAGCGAGTTTACTTTTGAGTTTGATTTAATTAAATCCACCCGACTGGATCAATTTTCAAAAAAAAAAATCACTCGCTCATGCAAGTTTTTAGAAAAATGAAAACTTAGATTCCTGCGAGAAAACCAGTGTGGTAATAACCCATCTATGGGCAATCGAACACAAAGTTTAAAGTTAGACAAACCTGATTTGTTTGATTTCATTTGAGTTTATCAGTTGATTACATCGATAATTTTCGTGCACAAAAACGTCCAAACTGATGCTCAAATCAGGTCAATCAAAATGAACTCGGTCTTACCTACAAATAGCGATTATTCAGCTTTGTGTGTTCTCATTTCATTGTCTAAAAAAGTCCACGTTCAATCTCAAAAATTGTATCTTTAATTGATTAACCTAAAGGCTTCGTTCCTCCAACTGAGGATTCATTCCGATGAGTGACACAATGGAGTTCCATCTTAATCTTCGCGCAACGACCTAGTTCGTTCTCCCCACGTCGTCTCTTGCATTACGCATGCTCTGACGCGTCTTCCCTTTCTCCGGTTGCCCTAATTTTACTTTCGAAACGAGAGAACATTAGGTGAAAGTGGTGGTGCCTCGTTCCGTTATCGCGTGCGCGTCTCCGCAATTTCCATTGTCGTGCGTCTTTTAAATGTTTGGAAAAGTGAAAATTTGTTTCAAGATCAAAACTGCTCCATGAAAACCTTCCTTTCCACTCTAAAGCAAATATTTCGGCTCCATTCTTAAAAGAACTCTGCTAAGTAAATTTAAAATAATTAGCAACCAAAGGTAGCAACCAAAGCGCAAAAATCAACGTTTGAATCTGAATAATTAAACAAAAACTAAACAAACGACGGTAGTTATCAAAAATTTTAATTCATTGAACTGCGTAACCGGGTTGTCTCTCCAAAAATTCTGTTATTTCCAGCCGTTTTATTAACCAAAAAAACTGTTTTTAGTCATTTATAAATCAATTATCTTCCAAGCTTCAATAAATCGCTCATTGCCTTGTAATGGAAAATCACAAAAATTCATTGAACTGCGTAACGAGGCAATCACCATTAAGAATTGTTGACAACTGTAGAGGTTTTAATTTTGTTCAAAACGAGTTGGTTTGATGACCCACAAAACTGTTTTATAGTAAATAAATATACGTATAAAACAATCTAAGCAAAATGAGAATTTAGTCATTACCAAAGGAAGAGCTCTGTTGTGAAAAGTAAAATTAAAATTTGCGTAAATTGCATCGCAATTGTTCATTGTACAAAGCAAAAATTAGAAAAATTATTTTAAAAAAGACAATCAAAACAGCATTCATTGGTGACTCATGTCAGTTAGCAAGCATTTTTTAGTAAAAAAAGAGAGCATGGCGAGATTTTCAAAGGTGTAAGTTTGAAAATAAACTACTAAAAGAAGTGAAGTGAAGATAGACTTTCTCACACACAACAACAAATTAAAGTACCGAAAATCAGCTTAAAATGATAAATTAAAATTTCTTATAAAAACTGCGTCGCAAACCCTAGTTCTGATTGTTTGGCATTTAAAAAAGAACATCTTGAGAATCTTGAGTACTCAAACTGGTTACATGTATCTTTTTCGAAAATTGCTGCATAGGCTCCGCTACCATTAAAAGTCTAAGTACGCAATCACCAGCAAAAATAGCGAATAAGTGCAGAGCTTTTAATTTGAAAAAATGTGTTAAATAGATGCCGACAGATGTTCAGGTGTTCTATTTGGTAGGAGCGAGGTTTTTGTGATGACAAAATACAGTAAACACAGTTAAAAGCTATTTACAAAAGAACACTAATTTTAGTGAAAAACTGAGCACCCAGATAGTTTGCTGGTCAAAATCGCAGTTAGTGCTTTTAGTGCAATTTTTGCTATCTGTTAAGCAGAGCACATCTCGAAAATCAATATTTTCTATCGTGAAAACATGAAGAAACGGCAAAAATTGAAATAGCAGTTTAATTTTAAGTGAAATTGGAAATAGACCATAGATAGCGAGGGTTGATCAGATTTGTAGCAATTCTTAAAAATTCTATTAAAAATGAAAAAAAACAATTTTATTTTTCAATAAAAACCTGTTTATTGTTCTCTACGTGCATACCACTGATACGCTAGCCTTTTGTTTCAAAGCCATTCTTCACTAATCAATTAAACCACAGAATCCATACCGGTTCCCTGTGCACACATATCCATCTCTCATCCTCTCTCGCTCTGCTGACTCATCGCCATCTTCTCCCCCTCATAAATCACGTGTGTTCTGTTCTCTGCGCGCTTGGAAGGAAGAAAGCGTTCCTCTCTCGCGGATTTGTCGCCCAAGGCGCTGATCTCGCCGCCGCCGCCCAGAACCAGATCCCCCAACAACAATCCACTCGCGCGCACTGTCGCCTTCCTTCAACCGATTGCAAACAATTTGCGTACACTTTCGATGTCCGTTTCTCGTGCGATCTAAAATTGCGTCGATTTCAGATGGATTGGTCTAATGAGACCGAGTTTAGCCCACACGCGTGGGATAATGCTACTGCGGGACCCAGCTTCCTAGACAGGCTATTCTCGAATACCTCGCTCGGCCACAGGATGCTGGAACGCATGACTGTGACGAATCTGAGACATGTATTCTACCTCATTTCACCCTATGAGACGACTTTCCAGACCTTGGAACAGGTGCCAAACTACGGTATCCAGGTAAAATGAAGTGTATCTTGGATTGATCTTCAAAAATCGGCATTTTAGACGAGCACTTGGTGGATGACGCTCATATTTCTGGAATTTGTGGCGCTAAAATTGAGTGGCAATGACGATCGATTTGCACTGAACGATTCGATCACGTCGATATGCGCAGGAATGCTGTCGCAGTGTTTTAAGTGAGTTTTTAAAAATTTATTAAAATCACGAGTTGTTTTTGCTTGCTCGATTTAATTTTATACTTACGAAAAATCTATTTGACGCATGATAGATTTGAAGATAATTTTAAAGAATTTCAATAAATTTTTAAAAAACTTTTTTAATAAAAACATAAGTTGTTTTTGCCTGTTCGAGTTGATTTTATAAAAATCTATTTGAAGCATGTGTGATAAATTTGGTGACAAAAATAATGTGCTTAATCTGTTTCACATTGATTGGTTGACGAAAAATAATCAAAAAATGTGAAATTTTATTATATATGAAATTATATGAAAAAAAATTGCGAAAATTTCAAAAACAACCGCAGTAGAAATTAAATCACAAAAATTTCAACAACGCAAACGGTTTCTTGATAAAAGCGTATCAAATCAAGACTCTCAAGACCAAGACCAATTTTCGGATTGGTTAAGTAAAAGTGGGACTTAGGGACTTGATAGTAGTCTCACAACAATTGAAGTCAAAAAATTTCTTCAAAAATTATTTAGATAAACAAACAGCTAGTTGCTTATATAGTGATAACAATCGCCAAAAATCGCCAAAATAAACTGATTTTTTCTTTAATTTGCTAAAAAATTAAAATTACTAAAGAAAAAAACGATTTACGATTTAAATTTCCCATCAAAAATTTAATAAATTTTGAAAAAAACTATTGTTATCAAAATACCAAAAAAACCAAAAAACCATTGATCGTCTTAAAATTTGTTATTACTAAAACAATAATAGTTGAGCGTTGGTCCTGTAGCAGTACTATCAAAAAAATTACTAAAAAACTAAACTAAAAATAATTCATTTGAACAATGACAGAACAAAGATCTATTCTTGAATTCAAAATTCAAAAACAAGACAGCCGAAAAATAAGCGAAAAATCACAAAATTGGCACCAAAAATCGTTAGTTGATATAGTTGAGATAAAAATAATAGTTGAGTGTACTATCAAAAAATTGCTAAAAACTAAACTGAAAATAATTATTTTGAACAAAGATCGATTGTTGAATTCAAAAAATGCGGATCAAGTGTAACAAAACAGACAAAAATTCAAAACTGTAATAAAACCATAAGACTTGCAGATAGTAAACTGGCATTTGCCTTCAATTTGGTCTAGAATTTATAGCAATGCTCAATATTCAAAACCGTGATTGAAAATAGGCGAAAAAACACAAAATTGGCACCAAAAATCAAGTCAACCTTTAATTATCGCCCTCAATTCCAGATTCGGCGGTCGCGCAATCGCCATCTTCGCCTACGTTTTCATTTGGGATCATTTCCGTTTGGTCGAGCTCCCCTGGGACTCTCCGTGGACCTGGATCCTGTGCCTCTTCTTCCAGGATTTCATGTACTACCTCGGCCATCGCGCTGTTCACGGTTGTTCGTGGAGATTCCGACTAGAATTTCTATTTTCGCCATTGCAGAGGCCGGCTTCTTCTGGGGTCTTCACACGATTCACCACAGCAGCGAGTACTACAATCTGTCGACAGCGCTACGACAAGCGGCTATCCAGGATGTCGGTCTGGCGCTCTACGACGTTCTGCAGGCGTTTTTCATTCCTCCGCCGATATTCCTCGTCCATCGGTACTTCAACGAGATCTATCAGTTCTGGATGCACACGAGTGTGAGCTCCTCAGACCTATTCTCATTGGAAAATGACAGATTGCAGCTTCTCGGCAGCTTGGGACCTCTTGGCTTCGTCCTCAACACTCCATCGCACCATCGCGTCCACCACGGGCGCAACGCCTACTGTATCGACCGTAACTACGGCGGCGTCTTCATCATCTGGGATCGAATGTTCCACACGTTTGAAGCGGAACGCGCCGACGATCCGCCGATCTACGGTCTCATCACGAACGAGAAAACTTTCAATCAATTGTGGCTTCAAGTGAGTAGTTCTGGGTTACGGTAGTCTGATCAAAACCTCAATTCTTGTAGTTTCACACCTTGAAAGACCTTCTCTGGGACAAAGGCCAAATGAAGGACGAGAAAGGCGAGCCGATCTTCCCTGGCTGGGCGAATAAGATCCGAGCGGCGATCTATCCTCCTGGGTGGTATCCCGGCGACAAGGTCTTCCAGTTCTTCCATTGGTTCACCCTCGAAGACACGACCAAAGGCGTTCCAGAGATCGAGCACCCGGTGGTCAAGTACAATCCGGTGATTCCCGTCTGGATTCGGCTGTACTGCGTCGGGCATTTCCTCCTTCTCCTCGGCATTTTCATGCATTTCGAGTACGACAGACAACGGATGGGATGCTTTGAGGTTGGCCTCAAAATTGCGTTCTTCGTCTGGTCTATGCAAGTCTTTGGCGCGTTCTTTGACAAAAGGTAAGGCAATGTCATAATCCTAACTCCAGAAATACCGTAATTCCAGGTGGTTTGCGGCGTATCTAGAAATTTCCCGCTGTGCGCTAGTGCTCGGCTACTACACAATCCTCGTCTTAGATCAAATCGGAGTGAAAACCCATCGAGTCTTCGTTATGACCGTATTCTCAATGTCGGGACTGATGTGGATTGGCTACGCAATCCAGGAGCAGATTGACAAGAGAAGAAGAGTGAAACCAGAGGATGGAGCGGCGAGCAAGAACAGTCAGGTCGCAATTCCCATCAGCATCGTGTCAGGCAATGCGTTAGCTCATTTTATGAAGCCTGGCTCGCTTAAAGTGGGGCCTTTCGCAATGAAACTGTGATTCGAGTAGCGCGAAGACGCCTAGTTGTTCTCTGTACAAACGTGTAATAAATAATATTTAAGAATTAATTAATTTTTTCAAGTTTTCATCGATTGTTTGGGTTCCTGTAGCCCATCTCTTGTGCGATCGGTCTCGCTGTGGAAGATTGGATTAACCACTGCGCAGATTCTAGTCGATCGAGGAAGAGGACGATGGAGGTCTTCATGGTTGCATGTCGCTCTGGGTGAAATTCTCCGCTTAAATGGGCTTTAAAGCAATGTGAAGGCAACTCAAAAGCGATGCTGCTTCCCTTACAAAGCGATGCGTACGAGTTTCATGCTGATGTAATCGAATTTCATCATGTTGCAACTGTCGAGAGGAGCCGATTTAAAGTCACCGAGTCGAGCCGCTAGCCGGCTCGTTTCACGAAAATCCGAGCCAGCGGACTCAATAGCGGCCCATTTAGAATTTAGAATGCAGGAGAACTTTTTTCGTCTTTATTTCCATCAATTATTCGGGTTCCTGTAGCCCATCTCTTGTGCGATTGGTTGGTCTCAATTTAAATAAACAGATCAACCTGATTAGAAACGACTTTTGTCCAAACTTAACCCCGATCCATTCAATTCAATTCAACCACCACAGAAATGAAAATCACCATTTCTTCTCAAAGTCAACAAAACGATTTGTGAATTCATTGGTTCTTCCCAGCCATGATAAACGTCTGCCAGTCAAAGCAATTTTGAGGCTCATTTAACGACATTTCCAAACAAATTCGATTCATTCGGCAACATGAATCCTCTCGTCTTCCTTCTGCTCTTCGGCGCTGCTACCGCGGCGCCTCACCAAAGTTGGACTTTCTTTGAGTCAGACGAAGAAATTCCAGGAGGTACGCCACTCTACTGCTCTTAGAGCACAAACACGTCTTCTTTGAAAGCTCGAGTTTTGGGAGAAACCAACTTTCATCACATATAGTTACAACCGCATTTGTTTGAAACCTGATTTTCAGCTCCTTGTGGCGACAAATGGCCGACGTGTCATTACTTGCAAGATCTGTGCTCTAGTCCCATTTATCAAGCTACCATCTGGGCTCAATGTCCTTGGACTTGTGGTCGGTGTGAGTACGCGTTGATCATCGAAGGTTTGGAAGCAGTTCGATGCAAAGCAAAAGTTTTGTTTTAGATCGAGAATGCGATGACGTCTACGAGCAATGCGACCGATGGACCAAGTATTGCGCTTATGACTCCATGAAGATCCACTGTGCGAAGACCTGCGGATTTTGCTAAATTGAAAGACTTCGGTTGTTTGCGGTGATAAATAATGACATTTCAAGTTTTGCATCTAATCTGCGACCAAGCGCTATGACGGAGTTGACTCGAAATAGAAATCCAGACACAGAGCAGATTCCAAATGTTCGAATTTTGGTTCTAAACCATCAATATGAAAGGCTCTTGCAGATTCTTCTGGTTCAAGCCGTTATTGTGCTTGTTCTTGTGCTGTGATTCATGCGATTCATGCGATTGTTCCCTCGCCTCTCAGCCTCTCAGCCAAAACAATGTCAGCCCGCAAACGGAGATTTCCAAACAAACTCGCTTCATTCGGCAACATGAATCCTCTCCTCTTCCTTCTGCTCTTCGGTGCTGCTGCGGCGCTCCGCCAACCGGATCAATCGATGGCGATCGACAGCTGCCGAGACTCCAGAAAGTCCTGTTTAGAGTTGCGCTCTCTTTGTCGCAATGGCTACTGGAAGGACGAACTGAAGACTTATTGTGCGAAAACGTGCGGCTACTGCGAAGGTACGGTAGATTATCGTTTTTCGGTAAATTCCTCTTTAATCAGGTCGCACAACGACTTCTACCGTAGGTAGAACGAGTGAAGGTGGGTAAATTGCATTTTTCGAGTCTAATTTCGATTGCAGCCATCAACCATAATCCTCCGTTCGAGACCACTGCCGCAACAACTTCTGTTACAACGACTCAAGCGCCAGACGGTAGCTACAAAGCTCTCAAACCTACCGTAACCTGTTCTAGAGTGCGAGGACATTGCTGAAAACTGTGCGGATGTGGTCCTCAGCTGTGGCGACCAAATTTACGCGAATACCTTTTCAAAGTTTTGCGCCAAAACGTGTGGATACTGTAATGACAGCGAGACTACGAGCGGTAATTCAACCAACCTCTTAATCGTTTTTTACGATTATTTGCAGAAATCACTCAAGATCCGGCTTTTGCGACTACTCCAACGCCGACTACCGTAGTCACCACCTCTGAAACTGACGGGACGTCATCAGGTTGATTGTACAGTATGCAAACGCTGAAAGCAACCGCAAATTGTAGCCTGCACGGATACGAAAGACGATTGCGCGGACTACGTGCAGAACTGCAAGAACACCTTCTGGAAAGCGTCAATGATGCATTACTGCGCCAAGTCATGCGGATTCTGTCCAGATTACGGTACCACCAAACGCATAGGAGGTACGCTGACACAATTTTAATCCAGTTTTTGCCGACTTGACAGCTGTAGAGTCTCTTGTAGAGTGCGTTGACCTCGCCGACAACTGTGACGAGCTTCAATTCCATTGCAACAGCCCTTGGATGCATGGCACTATGAGCACTCACTGCGCTGAAACCTGCGGATTTTGCCAAATTCCCGTTTCTGTCAGCCCTTCCACGCCGATTCCTACAACGAACGCGGCAACAACCAATGACCGTAAGATGCGCTGCGATCTAATTATCCTCATTTTCCATCTCAGAATGCATCGATCAGCTTCCCGACTGTCAGCAGATCTCCGTTCGATGCGGCGACCACAAGTGGACGAACACAATGACGCAAATATGCGCAAAAACGTGCGGTTTCTGTCAAATGTCAACCACGACCGAGGCTCTTACCACGACTGATGCGCCAACGACAGAAACAACGATTGCTGGTTTAACAGGAAACAGCGCAAAATCAACGAAAATTGTGAATTTCAGGATGCGCTGCTGAAAACGACGACGTCTGCCCTCAAATCGCCTTCCTGTGCGCCAATCCAGAGTGGGAAAACCAAATGGCGACTCGATGCCCGAAGACATGTGGGCTCTGCGTTGAATCGACGACTTCTGCGCCTACAACCACCGGTGAGATGTTGAATCACAGCTCTTCTGAACCTGAATTCTAAGCTCCTTGTGTCGATCACCAACATTACTGTCGCAATTGGAAGGAATTGTGTTCGCATCCGAATCACGGCGCTACAATGAGGGAGAACTGCCCGAAGACGTGTGCACAGTGTCAGGATCAGGGCGTTGCGAGCGCGGAAGGTTTGATTTTCAGTTCAAAGCAATGCAAAAATTGTGTTTGAGTCGAAGGATGCACCGACGTCAACGACAACTGCTGGAGACTGGCAAAGTATTGCGATCGCGACTCCATAAAGTCCCGATGTGCGAAGACGTGCGGATTCTGCTAAGTGCGCAAATTCGACGACTCACCTATTATGATGATAATGAATTAAATGACATTTTCTTGCTTTGAGCCCTGGCCTATTCACTGATTTCCCGTGTACCAAAATAGAAGAACAGTAATTTCTCTAGTTTTTGATCTTTTTCTTTAAGCTATTGTTTTTGAGTGATTGCAGTGTGAGAGGACTGTTTTAAAGTCTGATCTAACGCACTAACTAGTCAGAGCACATCAACAACTCGTCACTGACTGCCCGATTCTTTGTTTAATTGAGAGTAAATATGATCAAATACTGTCCTTACGCGGATTACATCATCAGGCAGGTGCTACCGTAATCCCGACGACAAATAGGCACATTTTGTCTCTGGGGTTTCAATCCATTTATTGGCAACATAAAATGCCGTTTGGTCGCATCAGAATTCGCTTTCCTCACTTGTTGCTATGACGCTTGAGTATTTCCAAGTTGAAGCAAAGTTTTTGCTGCATGCACCGCTGTTACCACAATACCATCAAATCAGGCTACTGTAACTCTCAATGGCTTTGGCTTGACGTGGCTTGGCTTGAAATTCACATCATTTCACGCCTTTCGCAATTGCAACCAAAGTCCATGACGCGTCAGTCAGTCGCGGGGTCAATTTCATTGCTATCCATTGTAATGTATCGGAGAGCCGCCCGCGAGAGCTCAGCTTGATGGTGCTTCATTGTTTGAAAATTCTGCTATTTTCGCTCCACAAGTCTTCTCTTCTTTCTCTCTCATGCGCGTGTTACACCCGATGCGTAACGGGCGCTTCATAACGTGCAATCGCGTTTTAGCATTCGATTTCATAGCTAAACATGTGAAAATCGAGCATATTCGCCCTTTTCCGCTCCGTCCTGAAGGTCTTTTCCTTATTCGAATCTTTTAGGAACATGAGATCTCTCGTCTTCCTTCTTCTCTTCGGCTCTGCCGCAGCTTCCATTCGTCCTCGGCTCTTCCAAACGTCCCAGGCTCACAGCTGCCGAGACTTCCGGAAGAATTGCGACGACTTCAGCGATCTTTGTGACAACCGCTACTGGAAGGACAACCTGGAAAAGAATTGCGCCAAAACTTGCGGATACTGTAAAGGTACGGTCTAAATTTGGGTTTTTGGCTAGTTTCTGCTGGTTTAGAGCGCACGACGACGTCTACCGTAACTTCCATTCCAGCGAGTCATACGGAGGAAGGATTCCAAGGTAATCTCTGCCAACAGTTGGAGTCATCGTCAATCTCTGAAGCAAAAACTATTTTCATTTTAATCGTCTTGATTTCAGGTGCGCGGATAAAGTTAAAGATTGCGCAAACTATCAGGACAACTGCGATAACGCCTTCTGGCAACACTCATTAGCTGCTCACTGTGCTCAAACATGTGGTTTCTGTAGCACTCTCGCTGTTTCCAACCCTCAACAGCTGTTCCTCCGTTCGAGAGCACAGATTCACCGACTGCAGCTCGAGGTCAGTGAGATTTGCAAACTGAAGAGTGGATTCTGTGTGGATTACGGTACGAATCCACTTTTGCAGTAATGTCGTTTTTGTAGCGATCACCAGTGAGTCTCCGTTCGTGACCGCTGCTGCTCCTACCAGTCTTCAAACAACCGGAAGGACTTCTATTGGTGAATTTCAATCTCGGCTCTATCTTCCGCAACAAAACAAGGTTGGTTTGGATTGTATGAACTCGGAATGAAAGCTTTTCCATGCAACTGGTCCACCGAAAATCCGTTTTTGACAAAAGTATCCAACAGAAGTACATGTTCGTTTTGTAGCGATCACCAGTGACGCTCGCTTCGGGACCCCTGCCACCCCAACAATCACTACCCAGACAACGGCAACGACTTCTATGGGTAATGTTCTGTTTCGGTCTCTCTTTAGCAACATGACAAAGTTCGCTTAGTAATGGTGTGCGCCGGCTTGAGCGTATTTTGGAATGATACACAAATCAACATATTCTGGAAACTCGGAATGTTGCTTTTTCAAGCCAACTTGTCACTGAAATTCAACTTTTGACGTTCAATCATTCAATCACTCAAGCAATCACTCGTTTCAGATTGCGCGGACAAAGTTAGTGATTGTCATGAACATCACTCAAAGTGCGACAGCCCCCTTTGGCGAGCCACAATGATGACAAAGTACTGCGCGAAAACCTGTAGTTTATGCAAAACTCCTGCTGATGTCGGCCTCCAACAATGACCTCTACAACGAGAACATCTGGCCGTAAGTTGAACGCACGTATGGCCAGCCTGATCAAATTGATTGTGCACTTTAGAATGCTTCGATCAGCTGCACGGCGACCACGAATCAA
>MQUG01003863.1:0-59400 GCA_007213375.1 Steinernema feltiae | reverse complement strand
TCTTCGGCGCTGCTGCCGCGTTCCAGAAACAGGAAACGCGTCTTCAACAAGCCGTTGGATGCCGCGACTTGCAGGAGAACTGTGATGAGTGGCGCTACCTCTGCGACTATGAATACTACGGAGACCACATGAGGATCAATGCGCCAAAACTTGCGGTTTTTGCAGAGGTACGGTAGATTTTATGCAATTTTTTAGCTTAACTAACGTTATTCAGAGCCCACAACGACGTCTACCGTACCCCAACCACCGAATGTAGGAAATGTTAGTTTCTCGCGATCAAATTTTCAATTTTAGTCATCACGCACGATCCTCCGTTGTGACCACTCCACACCGACCACCGTAGACCCAAGAAACGAAGCAGGTATGAAAGGAATTTACATTTAGTAATTACCGTAACCTGTTTGGAGATTGCACGCTTCCCGACTCGGTCTTTTGCCACGAATACATTCAGGACTGCGAGGACGAGGACTTCATTGAGCATTTGATCAAATTCTGTCCTAGAACATGCGGATTCTGTCAGGAGGCAGACACTACCATAACCCCTACTACAGAAGGTTGGATGATTGTTTTAGAATATTTCTGAGCTTCTGCCATTATTCAGTCGCCATTCCGGTGGACTCGTCATTCAACACTGAGACTACCGTAGCCCCAGCAAACAAAGCAGGTAGGTGCACTCTTATTATGTGGTAGTTACCGTAACCTGTTTAAGTTTGCACGGTCCCTGACTGGGAGATTTGTGGCGACTACATTGATCACTGCCAGAATCCCTACTCGATCGAGATTATGATCAAAAACTGTCCTCGAATGTGCGGATTCTGTCAACAGGCAGACGCTACCGTAACCCCAACTCCAGAATGTAGGCAGTTTTTAAAATCCATTTAAATTCTGTATAATTGTAGCTTTCTCTACTGATCTATCGACCACCGCTGCGCGGACTACCGTAACCACTCCACAAACAACCGAAGCGGCCTCAGGAGGTAGAATTGCGATTTTGAGCGATTTTGACAAAGTGAGATTTTAGAATGCGTTGACCAGTTTGGAGGATGTGACATGTTGGTGGATAGCTGCAGCGACCCTCGTTGGAAGGACATGCTCGCGTCTGAGTGCCCCAAAACGTGTGGTTTGTGTGCTGATCCAACTACTACCGACGCGCCGACAGCCACAGAACAAGCAACAATCGGAGGTGGGCTAATTAGACCGTAAATCTCACCAGAATCACTTGATTTCAGAATGCACCACTGAAGACCTGGATACGTGCCCTCTATTCGCTTTCCTGTGCGCCGATCCAGAGTGGAAGGATCTCATGACGACCGAATGCCCGAAGACGTGTGGATTCTGCCGCGAAGCGCCGACGACTCATGCGCCTACGACCACTGGTAAGAGTTGCAGAGTGACATTCGATGGTGACTAAAATTGATTCTTAAGCTCCACCGTGTTCCGATAACTGGGCCTCTTGTCCCTATTTGAAAGATTATTGCCTTGAACCCAACGACAAAGCCACATTGAGCCGGAACTGCGCGAAGACCTGCGGACTCTGCTGAGCGAGAAAAGTCGATTTGTTACTTTACTTGTGACGACGAATAAATATTTAAGTTCTTAAAGTCCTGAGCCCCCAATCTTGTGAAGTTTGAACTCGATTTATTAGGATTTATGGAAGTTCTCATTCATTTCACGGTCTTTAGCAAAGATTACAAGTTCTGGAGCAGAACTGAATCTTCTGGCTTTGAGGGATGGACGGATTGTTGCAAAAGTTGATTCCGTTGACTGTGCGAGAGCAGCTGAAATCCCAAATACCGTAGCCATTCACTCACTGGCAACTCACTCATAGATTCCAGCGTCTTGGCAGTTTCCGCCGCCGGTTCCTCCACAAACGTTGCACGTCTTCGGGCATTTCTGTCGGATCCAGGCCAAGTAGGTCGGGTCGTTGCTGTAGCACCCAGCGGCTGCGTTGACGCAGTCGGGAGTGGTATCTTGGCAGCTGTTCCAGGCGGAGCAGAGCGCCACGATGCTGAGGAGAAGAACGCAACGGAAGAACATGATCGGTTGAGTTTATGTGCGCTCTGTTGCGGCGCGCATTTTATAGGAAAATCCACAACGGAATCTAGTTTGATTAGGCTCCCTTTAGCGCAGTTGTGCAATCATCATGGGTTAATTTTGGATGCAAAACTGGCACGTAGAAGGCTTTAACTCGTTTTTTGGTGAGGAAAGGCTCTGTTAGTATTGGAGCCAGCTGATTAAACTCAGGACTGGCGAATTGCGGAAGATGTGCTTGTAGACCACAAACTGCAATGAGTTTGTGGTCTACAAAAAACAAGATTGTTGTCTGTTAGTGAAGTACGGTAGTCCGGAGTCAAAGTCAAAAATGTATTATTTTTGGTATTCGCTGCTTTGGCGACCGTTTCTAGTTTGAGGCGGTTGGAGCGGCTGCTCAAATACTAGGACTGATACTGGGTGGAGAAGTGTCGCAGAGTCCGTTCTTTCCAACAGGGGATAAATGGTAGGCTAATTAGGCTAAAAACTCGGCATTAGCGCAAAGCTTTATCGCACTAGGTCCAGAAAATCGGCGAAACCAAGTCAATTGTCATCGTTGCCAGAATCTGTTGAAAATCAAAGATTGTCTTCGACTCAGTGTGAAATCATCACTGTCCATGACTGTTGCCTTCAATCGCTTTGCGCGCGTTCAAAGCGCAAACCTCCAAAACCGTTTGCAAACACCGAGAACCCCTTTTCCGCCGCCTCTCTGTTTGATCATTCGCACTTTTGTCACCTGGACAAACAGCGCGAGTTCCAGCTCACCCCGGAAAGTCGATTATAAAAGAAGTTCCTGCCTTCCTGAAATCATCACCTGCTCTTCAATCATGTCTCTCCCCGTCGTCCTCTTCCTCGGATTCTTGGCGCTCTCCTCCGCCCAATACAACAGCTGTGAAGACAAGAACGCCGACTGCGTGAATAGCGCGGCCGGATGCTACAGCAATGACCCGACCTATCTGCAGTGGATCCGGAATCTCTGCCCGAAGACCTGCGGCGTGTGCCAATCGAACAACAACAACGGAGGCGTCTCTGGAAATGGAAACTGCGTCGACAGCGGAGAAATCAAGTAAGGGGTTGTTGTAGTGCTTCTCTGAAGTTGGATTCTTTCAGCTGCGCTTCGTACATCCAGAACGAAGACTTCTGCAACAATCCGCTCGTAACTTACGCGCAGAAAGTGGCCTACTGCGCTAAATCCTGCAATCTTTGCTAATCTGATTTGATTTGTTTATATGCATTATTTTACAACATGATTTGCGCATTTAATCTGCTTATAAACGTCACCTATGACACCCTTACCTATGACCTTACCTATTATCTATGACAGTTGCTTTGTAGAACCATCGGTAGACACAATGATCACCACCAAATTTGGGCGTTCAAATTATCACTCATTTGATGAAAGCTGTAGATTACCTACGTTCAAATAGAGATCAGGTAGATCAGAAGTGAGTCAATCTTGGCCAAAACGCACTTCAAATTCTTTATTCAAATCACCGTAGCCTTCAACAGGCCGCCTTCAGCAAAATCCACAGGTTTTCTTGCAAACCTTCTTCACCAAGTCGTGATAGAGCGGATTGACACAGAGGTGCTTCTTCGGAACGCAGTCATGGGCCACATCGACACATTCCTCGTCTCCGACAGCGTCAAATCCACAGAATCCACAAGTCTGCGGGCACTGCTTCGCCATCAGTTTGCGGTAAGCGGGATTGTTGCAGAGGTAGCGTTTTGGAACGCAGTCGTGGGCGATGTCCACGCATCCGTCGGCTGAAATCCAATTCAAGTTGGCTTTGTGTTGCACTGCGGACTAACCTGTGCCGGCGAACGCAACAACAGCGGCGAGGAGGAGGGTGATCGAAAGCAACTTCATTCTGGCGAATGATTTCCAACGACGCGGTTTCGCCTTACATGCTGCTGAGGCGACCGTTGAGTGAACAATGGACGAAGGGCGCACAAACAACCTAAAAACCACATTTTCAGCCAAAAGAAGAGCAAAGACCGAGATCGGTGGTGATAAGGACAAGTTCGTGCGTCATCAACGACGTTTTGCATTCTGTTTACTGCTCGCTACGTGACAAACAAACCCTTCAAACGCGGTGTTGACACATTTGTCTGATAACCAAACCACCACTGTAATCATCGCTTAAATTAATTCAAGCAATCTCGAGCTGCAGCCAAATAACGCATCATTAATATCAATGGAGTCGTCTCTGGAAATTCTAAGAGTTCGGTTTGTTGCTGCGCGTTCAAACTGCGCTTTGTACATCCAGAATCAAGACTCAATTTGTTTAAATGATTACTTCTGACTCGTTTTGGAGAATATCAAATCAAGTCTAAGCAATTTATTATTTTAGGTCTACAAAATTAAATATTACATTCAAAGACCGTAATTTTCAGATCAGATACGGTAATTTTTTGGCCTTGTTTTGCGCTACAGTCAGTCATACCTGTGCCAGCGAAGGCTAGAATTGCGTAAAAAAAGAAAGATGACGAGAAGGAATTTCATGCTGGAGAGTGATTTGGAACGTCGCGGGTTCGTCTTAAACGCAGATCTAATAGAGTGAGAGCTGAAAAATAAGCAAAAAACGCACGAGAGACGCGAAAACAGGTATTTTTGCGTGGAAGATAAGGCTTTTGAAGTCATCAAAGCTTCAATTAGCTTGTTTTGATGAAGATTTGAGCGGAATGGTTGAACATCATTTACAGAGTGAATGAATCGGCTTTTGTTGTTGATAAAACTCGATATTTCCACTTGATTTTTTGTGACAGACAGCACATGCTGACCTTGTTTTAGGCTTTTCAACACCAAATATTGGGCAAATATGTTGTTGTTCAACAGGCATAGAACTAGGTTTAGGCCTGGTTCTTCCCCATACCGTAACCACCTAACGTTTAGGCTTAGGCGCTACTGCAAGATTTGCCTAGTAAATTTTGGTCGATCGGAGTTCAACAATTCAAAAATTCAACAAGATAACGCGAGGCATTGACGAAGTCCTGCTTTGACTTGACTTTCCTTAGACAAAGGAGCCCAACGAGTGCCCATATACTTTTAGATTGGTGAAAATGACTGTTCCGCACGCAATACCAAAAATAATAATTTATTCGGTTTGCATCAAAACGCGACGCACTTTGGGACCTGACAGTCTCGCATGGAGCGAACTGCGCTTCGAATACTCAGCATCGTCGTAGTAAACTCGGCTTTTCTTCGTGTAGCTGTCGTTCCTGTACTCGCTGTAACGCTTTCGATCGTTGTATGTCTGTCCTTGATCCAGTTGCAACTTCAACTGATAAGACACTTGTCGTTCAGCTTCCAAGTCCGCGAAGACGTTCTCGAATCTGGCCGCAAATCGATCGCAGCGCTCTTCGCTTGCCTTCAACGTCTTTCGCAAGACCTCCACTTCGATCGCGTTCTCTTCGCACTTTTTCTCCGAAAAGTGAATCTTCCTCGCGTAGTCCTTGAGTTTCTCTTCCAATTCCGCGACCACAGCGCTGGTTTCTGTGCCGAAACTGCAATTTTCTGTCATATCAGAGGCTTTCAGCGCGTTTTCTTTGACTTTCTTGATCGATTTGGTCAGATCGTCGTTCTGTTTCTCCAAATCTGCGATCTTCCTGTGCGCGAGACCCAATTCGCACATCAGGTCGGAGATTTGCTTGCGAAGAGCCTCGTCAGCAGCGCCTTCTGGCTCCTCTTCTACTGCTTCCTGGTCCTCTTCATCGTGGTTTATGATGTACACCTCATCATTCCATCTCACTCGTTTCTCTCTTTTCGTGCTGGGATTCTTTTGTTTCTCCTCAATCTCAACACAAACTACATTCTCTGTGGTCTCAAAGCGTTGCGCTGTCGTGCTAAGAGCCGCCAAGAAGCTCTGGAAGAGTTGAACGACGTACTGCGCCGTCGTCTTTCGTGTTTCGATGCCGTGGACGAGTTTCGAGAGGATTGCAGCGGCGGCGAAGAGGAGATCGCCGTTGGCGGCCGGATCGAAGCGGAGTTGATCGACAAAGAAGGTGCACGTGCGTTCGGGATCGATTGTGGCGACTTCGCGGAAGAACGGCTCCATGACCTCGAGGATCTGTGCGGCGTTTTTGCTCTCGAGCTTCTCAAAGAGCTTCTCGTAGGACATTCCGACGATCCGCGACATTTTCAGCAATTTGTAGCGATTGCTCTGTTAGCGCAGTCAGCTTCCCTGAAATGGATGAAAACAATGCAATTGTAGGACTTTTGCATCGCTTCATGAGTCAACGCATCGCTTTGGAGTGACGCGAAGATGCGCTGCATGCTAACTGGAGTGTCCATCATTTGGCTTTGGTGTTTTGCCCATGTGTGTGGTCGTAAACGGCACTTCACTCATTTATTTTCTATTTTTCCACTTTTTCGGCTCCTCTCTCAAAGCAATCAACACAATCCGCAGCTTCGGGCGCAATGCTGTCGTCTGAATTCGTTGTTGTAGAAGTCGTTGGTGCAGAATCCTTGCGGCACAAAGAGCCCACATCTGAAGCGCACAATGATGATGTCAAACATTGCAAACTTCTGGTCTTACTGCGGGTTTGCATCCACGCAATTGACCAGAGGAGCAGCAGCCGGGCACCGGTTGCACGTTCGCGGGCACTGAACGTTCATCAGATCAAAGTAGAGTTGATTCTGACAGAGGAACGCCTTTCTCTGGCACTCTTCGGGCACTTTGTCCACACAGGCGCGATCGGGAACTGCTTGTTGGATGCACAGACCGCACGTCCTCCGACAATCCTTCGCCATCACCTCCTTGAACATTGCAACGTTGCAGAGATTCGCGTTTTGCTCGCATTGCGCGGGTTGGGTATCAGCGCAGGGCGGATTGGGTCTTGGCGCCGCAGGGCAGAATCCGCACGTCCGCGGGCATTGCACGGTCATCACGCGAGTGTACTGGGGATTGCGGCAGAGATAGGACTTGCACTGACATTCCCAGGGATTGATGTCCACGCAGACCGCTTGTGGCGGTTGAGGCTGAGGTGGTACAGTAACCCGAGGAGCAGGAAGCGTTGGAAACACAATAGGTGCGGTCGGCTGTACTTGGGGTACGGTAGGAGCGAGCATTCCCTGCGCACAGCAGACCATCGCGTTGGCGGGAGTTTGAATGCAATCGCCGTTGATTGCGGCTGCGGGGCAATTTGGATTGCACTCTAAAACGCTCAAAATCGATCAGATTACGGTAGGATGTTGTTTCACCTCCAACTTCTTCAAGACCAATCATGGCGCACAGGTCGATGTCTTGAGTAAAGGCGACATTAGCCAAGGAGAGTAGGAGTACGGTAGTCAGCATGATGATGAGCCCGGAAATGGAATGAATCGGATTTTCAGCGTTTTAAAATGCCCCGATTACATGGAAAACCGTGTTTGATCAAAGGACATGTGGTCGTGTGGAGCTGCAGCTGCGCCAATCGACATGGAGGGATAGAGGCGGATGTGGATGTTTGAGGTCGATGAAAAACGTGGAAAATGGCGCCTTCGGAACATGTGACAAAAATCCAAAACCATATGATCCTAGCAGGAAAGAAGCTTAAAGCCACCAGCAATCGACTATAAACATGAGCCCATTTGCTAAAGAGCCAAAATTAGAGTCTTTCTCATATGTTTTTCCTTTCTTTTCTGATTGATTCTATGTGTTTATTACGCCTGCGTCTAGCACATATTACAAGAATAAGGACAGTTCCACCTCTTGTACTTGGCCGAGCAGGAGGTGCTCCTACAGAATCCTCCAGCCACCCATAATCGACATCTAAACACACTCATTTAACAATTTTTAAACAGAAATTGGATTTACAGGTGGTGTCTATCTTTACAAACCATTCCGACACTAGGATCAGGATGGTATACTGTATCTCCTCCACATAGACCACATGTGAACGGGCATCGATCGGTCATTAGACCGTAGAACGCGGGATCGGTGCATAAATGAGCCACATTATAGCATTCTGGGACCGTGTCGTAGCAGTCGTTAGCGACTAAAACTCTTTGGTTACTGTAGGTTAAGGTAACAAACCTGTTGTGTCATGGCATCGACCACATGTTGCAGCGCACGCTATGGTCATGTAGTCGTAGTATTGGGAAATCTCGCACATTGAGCTCAACGTGTCACAGTTTGGTAAGCGATCTGCGCATGTAGAAGAAGCTGAAAGCAAATTACCGGTGCTTGCAGTCATCATTACTGTAGCTAACGTGGCTGTATTGGTATCTCAGGCCGAGGCCGATGCAAAGTCCACATGTGAACGGGCATCGATCGGCCATTAAACGGTAGAACGGAGGCTCCGCGCACAGATGAGCCACATTATAGCATCCTGGGATTGCGTCATAGCAGCCGTTACGAACTAAAGCAACTTGCATCATTTAAGCTACAGTAACCGACCTGTTTTTGCAGAACATCGGCCGCAAGTAGCAGCACACGCTGTGGTCATGTAGTCGTAATATTGAGAATTCTCGCACAAAGAGGTCATAGTATCGCAGTTGGATAAACGGTCTTGACACGAAGATGGCGCTGAAAACAAACGTGATTTTAAAAACCAGGATACTGTGGCTAACCTGGTTGCATTGGCTTCTCAGGCCGGGCAGGGCATAGACCACAAGTAAACGGGCATCGATCTCTCATAAGGCCATAGAACACGGGATCAGCGCATAGATGAGCCACACCGTGACACTCTCCGATTGCGTCGTAACATCCGCCAACTTCTGAAACAGCTTGATTACTGTAGACTACTGTAACATACCTATTCTGCCATCGGAACAGCGACCACACGAAGCAGCACAAGCGATTGTCATGTAGTCGTAATATTGAGAATCTTCGCACAAAGAGGTCATAGTATCACAGTTGGGTAAGCGGTCTTGACACGATGATGGCGCTGAAAGTAAATGTGACTTTAAAAAATCTTGAGTACGGTAGCTAACATGGAATTGCAGGACCACCAGGCAGCGCAGTGCACAAACCACACGTTTCAGGGCATTTTTCGTACATGAACGACTTGTAGGAGGAGTGTTCACAGGCCCACGCGTTTCCTTGACATGAAGCAAGCTTGTCTGTGCATTCCAGACCTGGAATCAGCGGTCTTGACCAGATAATGAGGCTTTCATGTACCTGGGAGTACGGTTGGAGGCCCTACGTTGCAGTAACCACACGTTTGGGGGCACAACTCCCGCAGAAGCTCCTGATATGTAGGATTTCTACAGTAATCGCTGTGTTTTTGGCAATCGAGGCTTCTATCATAACAAGCTGGATCACCTAAAGTTCAGTTTCGATGGTATACTGTAGAATAATTCGAACTGACACTTTTTGCAAGTTACAGGGCAAAGCTCCGCTAACAATTCCTCATATTCCTTGTTGCTACAGTAACCTCCTGCATTCGAACACTCTTCGCTCTGATCTTCACATTTAAATTCTAAATTTTCACTTAAATTTCACTTAAACTACCGTAATCACACCTTTAGGAACGTTTTTTCCGCATGTTTTGCATGTCCTGGGACAGACATCAGCGAGCACATCCTTAAATTTGTCACTTCTACAGTAATCCTTGGCCTGTCTACAGTCAACCGACTGATCTATGCAATTGCTGATCGACCACCCACATCGACCGCATGTTCGCGGGCACAATTCGGTCATCAAATCGTAATAAATTCCGTCTTCGCAGAGCAATCGGCTCTCTTTGGTCTCACATTGCTCCGGCATCTGATCTTCGCAGGCTTTGAACTCGCAACTGTCGCAGGTGAAGGGACAGAGCTGCTGGTATTGCACAGAGCCGCAGAGCGCTCTGGACTGTGCACAGGACGGGTGCCTGTCCAAACATTGGAGACCGGCGAAGCGGAGCTGCGCGCAACGACCGCAGGTGGCACAGCACTCCGCCGTCAGCAGCTCGAAGTAGAGTGGATTGTCGCACTTGTCAGTTAGAAAGTTGATTTTGGCCGGACAGCGAGGGTCTAGGTCGAATTCGAGGGTCTTCCCAGTGGCGGTGAGTACGGTAGAAGTTGTCGGTTTTTGTGTGGTGATTAGCGGAGTTGATGTGCTGGACGGTTCGGAGGTTGACGTTGAGCTGAAATACATGTAACGACAGTTGTAAAAAGGATTTTGAGAATTGAATTTGCTTAATTCTTTGTTGCTTGGGCAGATTCTCGACCTGCCACCCCGTCTATCTTACCTCATTTCTGTTGACGTGGACAGCTCTGCAGTGAAGTGGACATTTGTGTGCTCGTGGATGACACGTCAGTTGATGTAGAAGTAAACTGAGAGGTCATAGTCGATGTTACGGTGCTCGAAGATGCCGAGATCGTGGAAGATGGAGTGGAAGAAATGTTGAAGATTCAAAGTTGACACCGATGTTGATTCCGTGGTTGAACTCGGAGTTGTGGACGATTCCGTTGAAGTAACCGTGCTAGTGGAACTTGTGGGAATGATAGTTGAAGTCGAAGTGCTTGATTCCATGGAAGTGAAGGTGGAGGAAGACGTTGCGGGTGTGCTCGAGCTCGTAGAAGTGGAGCTTTCAGTGCTTGTAGAGGAGGTCATAGGTGAGGTTGAACTGGTTGATTCTGAGGTTGAAGATGTACTGGAACTGGTGCTACTTGAAGCGCTTGATGATTCAGTTGTAGAGGTTTCTGCGCTGGTACTGCTTGTAGATGTGCTGCTTGACTCAGTACTAGTCGGCAGTGTTGACGAAATCGTACTGAACGTTGAGGTAGATGTACTGGGAGATGTTGAACTAGTGCTGGTGCTCGTTGGCGTCGATGTTGAGGTGCTAATAGAAATGGAGGTTGAGGTTGAAGTGCTTGAGAAAATCGTTGTACTCGTGCTCGACGCAGTGGATGTCGAGGTGGATGTGCTTGTACTGGGCTCGCAGACGTGGACGTCAAAGTCGTGGTTGATGTAGAAGTGGAGGTTGACGTCGAGGTTGGCCTTGCAGTGCTCGTGAAGTCAGTGTGGACGTGCTGGTGCTTGTTGTAGTAGATGATGTGGTCGGTGTCGATGTGACAGTGCTTGTCGATGAAGAAGTAGAAGTAGGCGTGTTAGTTGTAGTGGTTGATGTAGATGTGGAGGTCGCTGTGCTGCTGCTAGTCGACGTCGACGTTGTTGGTTCAGGAGTAGATGTAGTCGGCTCCAAAGTCGTTGTAGGATCTTCGGTGAGGTAGTTGCCGGAGTGGTGCTAGTTGTAGGCTCTGAGTCGTTGTAGGTTCTTCAGTGGTAGTAGGCTCCGCAGTGCTTGTAGATGGCGCAAGAGTAGTTGTAGGTTCAGAGGTCGTTGTAGGCGCCATTGTACTAGTTGAAGGCTCTTCCGTTGTTGTAGGCTCCGCAGTTGTTGTTGTTGTTGTGGACGTTGATTCGAGCTCCGTAGTCGTAATTTCCATAGTTGTAGTGATCTCTGGAGTTGTCGTTGTCGGCTCCGACGTGGTCGTAGGCTCCTCTGTTGTCGGCTCTATGCTAGTTGTTGTGGGCTCTGGAGTCGTTGTAGGTCTTCAGTGCTGGTCGTAGCTAAAGTGGTGCTCGTTGTAGGCTGTGCTGTTGTTGTGGTTGTTGGCGTTACGACTACGGTACTCGTAGTGGCCAACGTTGTAGTAGGCTGTGGAGTCGTTGTAGTCGCTTCTTCGGTTGTAGTCAGCACAATCGTAGTGGCCAAAACTGTAGGAGTTGTGATCACGGTCGTGGTGGGATCAGTGACCACCGAACCTTAAATGTTTAAAATAGAATCATAAAGCGCTTTCCTTCAATTTTTCAAAATAAGCACCAAAATTCGCATCATCAGGGCCACGTCACAGCTAATCTCAAAAGACTCACAGCACTCTTTCATCATCGGGTCTCCAAAATCCACGCAAACTCCGGGTTGCATCTCCGGAAAGCATTGGTCCGGATTGAGAAAGTCACACGCTGAAATCGGTCAAAGTGGATCAGAGCGCGACTTGTCTTCTGCTTACGTCCTAATCTCACATGGCCGGGTGGGCAATGTGTTGCTGTTGCACTGCAGCCGCCAGCTAGAAGAATCAATCCAAAAAGCACACATTTGAACGCCATTTCTGACCGCAAATGAAACACACGACGGGGCTTTATGACAGTTTGACCATCGCTTTTTGGCTTTGCGTTTGTCTAGCTGCTCCTGCCGTCCACATGACCACTGATGGCTTGTTTCAAAGCCTGTATTTGCCTACTATAAAGGTCCTGTACAGAGATTCCACACAAAAACTCAGAGATCACCATGTTTCTTGACTTCAACAGCGAAAAGTGGTTTTTGATATTGAATCTACGCAACATCAACGTTAAAACCTCGATAAGCCGATTAGAACACAATCGACGCTCGCGACAAGACGTCATTAGAGGCTCGGTGATCAGACCAAATACTTGTAAAGCATCCCAGCCATGTGGTGTGCGGCCTTTGTCGTCTTTCTCCTCTCTTCCGCTCACGTATTTGGACAGAAAGGTCCACTAACTTCACACTTTCAAGATTGGCTCCAAAAGTGAGTTTTTGTGGTTCAGAACATGTGTAAATTGACGTTTTAGGAACGGCTATGAGGGCGATAACTTTGCCAGGCTGGATCTTGGCAACACGGGCAGTTTTGGAGGATTTCAGAGCGCCGGTCAAGCCGTAAGTCACCAAGTTCAACGTGGGTGGTCCCTCAACACGTGGCCTAGATCGCAAAACCGCCCGTTATCTTTGTCCACGGCAATTCCGACGGCGCATTGGACAACGGCCAGCTGGATCAGACCGGCTGGTCTGCGTCCATCCTGTATTTCACGCAAACGAGTGACTACACGAGCAAAGAGCTCTATGCGACCACGTGGGGTGACCGAAACGTGGCCAACGCCGCTTCGCGGACGCACAGTTGTCAAACGGTGACTCACATCCGTCGATTCATCGAAGCTGTGCTCGCCTATACGGGCGCCAAGAAGGTCAACATCATTTCGCACTCGATGGGAGTCACTCTGGCCAGGAAGGCGATCAAAGGAGGCCCGATTGAAGCTACTGATGGTGGGCACCGTAGTCTTAACGCTCATTTTACGTGAATTTTGAAGGAAAATGCGACATTGGAGAACCTCTAACGTCCAAAATTAACGTTTTCGTTGGTCTAGCGGGCGCCAACTACGGTATGTGCAACTGCGAAAATCAAATGTCGTTTATGAGTCCCACATGCAATCGTCAGGTTAGATGGATTACTGTAGGAAAGGCAAAAAAAGAGATTTAGAACGGATTTTGGCCTGGCGACTCATGCGGAATCAACGTGGCCGATTGCGGAGCTCCAGTTCTCTATCCGTGCGAGAAACCACCGTATGCTTCGTTCTTGACGGAGTTGAACGGCAATCCGGCGAGAGAAGCGGCTCAGGTCTTCTCAGCGTGGTCTTTGAGTAGGTGGAGAGATGAGTTCTAGCGCCTCCAAGAAGCCGCATTTCAGTGGACAACATGATCATGTACGGCGATCGAGTGTGGGGACGTCCGACGAGTCTGATTCCCGGGAGCATCGACCACAAGGTGTACGACTTGTACGACCATTTCCAGACAAAGGACCTGACAGCGAAGGATCAGTACAACATGGTCGTTTACCAGCGGTTCTGATCTCTGTTCTGCAAAGCCCAGCATGCAGAGATCACTCTATTGGGGGTCATTTTCAGTTTACCTTAATCAATGAACCTGTTTTATTCGATCAAAAAGACCTTTTTCAAAGACCGCCAGAAGGTCTGCGGTACCCAACTATCTACAAAAGACCCGTCTTCACATTTTAAAGCGTTCAAATACCACGAATTCACGTCTGCATAGACTTTCGGAGCGCCATCGTCGTTTCTGAGTTTCTCGCACAGATTGCGCCATACTGAAAGATTGAATTTTACCAATTTTGTGCTGATCGCTTACAATTGCCCTCGAACACCTGCGTCCATCCGTCTTTCCTCCACGCAAATACTCCAAATAAGCGGTTTGGTTGTTTGTCAGGTAGGTGAGATGAGCGGCCATCTCCGTTGGAGATCAAAGTCGTCCATAGCGATGAACGACTGAGGCGGATAGCTAGAAGCACGAGAATGAGTGTTTGTGGCCAACGATCAGAGCCTCCGTACCCGTCGTAGATGTATCTCCTCATAACAATGCGGAATCGAAAGGCGTTTGTAGCGGCTGTGGAACTTCTCGCTCACATAGGACTCGCAAATGTTGTTTTCGCCAGCGAAGAAGAACGAATATTCGTCGTATAGGTTGTCACAGGCGTGAGGATTGGAGTCTGTACGCTGGCATACGGTATTATTCCCACATTCGCCCAAAATCTCAACTGGAAAATGCCTGAAAAGACTCCATTTTGGTCTCATAAAACCCAAAATTCTTAATTCTCGTTTCTTCTGTTATGAGTGCAAATAAACAGAAAGTTTCTACTTACTCTTTCAAGCCCTCAATAGCGACTTCTCTCTTCGAATTTGTGTGACAATTGGACACAAACCACAAAACCGCCTTCCTCTTGCGCTCAAACTTTAAATCCTCCATTTTGAAAGTCAATTATCCGCTTTGAGACCTCTAGCAGCCACGTCCTCTGCCTTATACCACTTGCTTGCAACCCGAATATCAGATTTTAATGAAATAGTCATTGTCCAATTGAAAAAAATGACTATTCATTTTAAAAAAATTAAAATCTCTCATTAACGGACAGCAAGCTCGATCTTACTTGGCATATCTCTCAGATTCTCCTTGTAGCCACTGTAGAGCGGCACTTCAAAGAATCGCATGATGAAACGCTGCTTCGAGTGCATCTGGGTGGGCAGAGCGACGTCGTGCATATCGCGCGGGTGGAACACAACTCCGTCGGCTTTGTTCAGCTGACTTTTGTCGCGCGTCAAAACGCAATCACAGTTCTTACCGTAATCGGGCGGGAGAGGATCGGAGCCGAAGTAATCGGTCCAGAAAAGGATGATCGGCGCATTCTAAACGCGAAATTGATCGCTGTTGACCCTCATTTTGGCGCCTCACGTTTTCAGGCGGCGAAACAGTCGTTTGCGTCTCCATCCATCGATATGAATCCGAAAACCCGATGTAGTAAACTGTGCAAATTGTGGAAAAGCAGATGATAAACGCTAGCGATCGGCCATTGTGAAACATCACTTGAAGGCGACACGAAGAAAGCGAAAGTTGGCGCGAACAATCTTATCGTTTGTGACACATCGTCGTTGGCGAGCAAACAAGGAGTGTAGCGTGTCACGGCGATAAGGTTAGAAGAGGCTTGGTTCTGCCACATTCTTCTTTTTCAAAAGCCATTCGGTCGGCTTCCATCTGTGGCACTACTCGGTTTTCCGTCTCTCAGAACAAGCAGCAGGTGATCTGGGTCTGAGACATTCAACTCATAGAATCTCCGGCTGAACACCAAAGTGGTACGAAGTCTCTTTTATTCGCATTTATCACACATCTAGACAGTCAATGGTCAGGGAGAAGCAGTCGGAAATGACGACTGGAGAGCGAGAAAGGGGTGGAGCGTGAGGACGTTTGTGACGACGTCACATGAGCTTTTGCGAACCCCTTAATTGAACGATTGTTGGCGTGGAGGGAGAAGGTCCACCAACAGATTAATAAAGTTAATATTTTGCATTGTCCCGTGTCATCCGTCCTGTTGTGACGTGCTGATCCGTCATTTTGGTCGACAGAGGTCGATCCGATAATCAGTTTAGCAGCCAACAGACGGCCTCGTCAGCGCAAGATATGACGAGATGGCACCTGATCAATTTTTCAGCCATCGCGAGAAAGGATCAACTCATTTTGCGTGAAGAAAGGAATCGAGCTTCTCGACCTTTGTCCTGGGGCGTTCGCGCGTGAATCACGCTGCCTGCGAGCGTTGTGATTAAAGCTGGTGACGCCGCGCGGCAGCGGCTGTGCAAGCTGACAAAATTCTTATCATGTTGTCAAGAGCGGGCGCTTTACAAAAGAGAACCAAACGCTTTAGTATACTCGCTATACGTTGTGCCACATCGACAGCAATCTATTGCTATTCAGCGACTGTGATAATGTCTTTTGCGGATGGCGACCGAATTGGTGACTCAAAGTGAACTTCAACCGCTATCTGTATCTGATCGCTTAATTTGTTTTCAGGAGCTGTTGACCTCAAATTTGCAAGCATTTTAAGCGCTTGTTGAATCTAAAATGTTGCCTTATTTCTGTTTTAAACCGATTGTAATCCCGTGTTTGATTTAGGTTAGGATTACAAAGTTATCAGCCGAATTATTGCGTCAATTCTAGTTCCTACTGCCCCAGTTTGACACTGCAAACTGCGTTTCTGCCATTTTCTGTTGAAATACGACACTGATGGGTTAGTTTTTGCTGGTTTCTAATATGACATGACTGTTTATTTAGAGCGGCCAGGCCTCGACTTTGATCTGCCTGAACAAGACTTCGATGTACCGCTGGCGAGTATTTCATTTTTGCCTTAAACTACTTAAATTTAGAACTACGAACTGATTTCAAACGCTAGCTCCAGTCAGAACGATTTGAATCCACGTTCTGTTTCTCTGCGCGATCAACTGAACATCGGAACAATTAGAATTGGTCATTGCGATTACCAGAATGTCCACAATGGCCATTTTGACTATTCGGTGCTTTTAAGCATCAGAAACGACATTAAACTGAAGAAGGCAAGCTTCAAAAGTCACGTTGTGAATGTAGAGGTGAAGATTGCTGTCAATTTAACTTGCTTTTCATGCATTTATGCAGGAGTATGACCTTCAAGAACATAGAAAAACGCTTCAATTGTGCAGCGAGATTGAAATCCTATCGCCACAGAGCAGATTTCTAATCACCTGCCTTGGCTATGCGCGGAAGGACTTCGAAGAGAGGGCAAGATTCATCTTGATTTTAGGTCAATTTTCCCGTTTATTCCAGCAAGTTCTCCGCTGCACAGAGGAAACGGTGATTCGTCTTGATCAACTACTGCCAGATTTGACCCCAGATACGACATCAATTCAACTGAAGCTCCAGAAAGACCTCTGGGACGCCTACGACCACTTCAGAGCGCACGGCTACTTCCTGGAAGTTCAAATCGACTGCATTTACGTGGACTTGATGTACAACTTCAAAATCGGAGGATTAGATCAAATTCGATCACTGCAATTGGTATATTTTGCCGTTCTACAGTAATCCAGAGATTGGTTCAGGCCGATAAACCCTTCGAAGACGTCATGGAGCAATGTCTTGTTCCTTTGTTGCAAGTGTCAGGTATCGAAAGCTTCTTTACTCAGCGCATTCTGCAGATTTTGTCGCACATAGTGCAAGTGAACGATACGGTAAGAGAAATCAGAAAACTAGCCTTGAAAATGGCTTAATTTAGCCAGAAAATCCATTTTCAAGGCCAAATTCTGATCTTAACATCCGTGACTTGTACGAAACGATTCACGGGCATCTCAATACCAGGTAACAAACGTCGATAATCTTAACAGCGGCTGTGATTCTCTCTGCAGGATACAATATGCCCCGAAAACAAATAATCCGTACGACACCTACGTGATGATTCCCTACCAGCAACTGAAAGAGGAGCTCCGAATGCGTTTGGAAGACTACTTGAGCTACGCGTCAGTGAATCTAGAAACTGAAGAACTCGACCTCAGTCCACTTCTGGAGATCGAACCTGTCAGTAGCCTCCCTCAGGAGCAACGGACAGAAAACGTGTTCTACGGCGCGCTCGAAGAAGTCGTCGCACACAACAGAAAATGGAAGAAAACCCCAAATTGGTTCCGTTTTATGGAAATGGCGCTGGACGCTTCGGTTCTCCGAATGGCTGCGCACATCGATCAGGCGATAGAGAACGCGGTTGAAGCCGCAAAAAGCAGTTTGAGAGTTGAGAAGTGGAGTAATCAGCCGTTTACCAGCAAAGAAGAAGACGCGCTGCTTCTCATTGTTGTGCCGAGGATGTGCAAAGCACTAGCTGAAGTGTCGCGCGAGAGTTATAAGAAGTACATGTTGGCAGATTGTTTTAGGCCTAAAAGGAGAGAAGAACGAATGAAGTGAACAACATGGAAGAAGCGCTGGTCACTCGCGTGTTAACAGAATGTTAACAGTGTGTCAAAGATAAATTAACGCTAAAATCAGCGTCGTCTACTACTATCATCTGTGGACCAGTAAATGCCAGAGGCCACAGACGTCACAATTTGTTAAACAGCGTCGCAATATGTGCATTTGCGCATGTGGAGAAATCGCTTGATTGAATGGGCTCTATTTAAACTGCTTGTCGGACGCAGATAGATACAAATTCCGTTCATTTTGCGTCAAATAGTCATAGTGCGACTCTAAAATCTCATCACATAGCGAGTAAACTACCGCATTGGACAGAAATTCGATTTCCAGGGGAGCCAGATCGTTCCAAACTCCTCCATTTGCGCTTTCCGTTCTGGCAAAGTCGCTCATTTTTGCGTCCACGAGTGGAATCATGCGGTTGACGCACGCATCAAGCGCCATTTCCATGAAATCATCTCGCTTCATCTTCTTCTTCCATCGGTTGTTGTGTTCGACAACTTCCACCAACGCTTCATAGAAGAATTCAGGCCTCAAAAACCGATATTTCTGACGATAGAAAACCCCGCCTAAATTTTTCACTGGCAGCTGCACACTACTGTTTCTTGAAATGTGCTTGAACGAGTGCAAGTCGGGTGCTTTCGCTTGAAAGTCTATCGTAAAACAACCCAGATAAACACGCAATCGCTCCTTCAGTTCGAATTTGAGAGTGTCATAAGGTTTCTTCTTGTGTATTTCGTGCTCTGTTCTTCTGCAATTGACTCAATCAGTTCATGTCAGCTGTCATGCACTAGCGAACCGGTCGTTCTCCTGCAATGCCGGCAGCGAGTTGGACCGAATTCCCAATGCCTCCAAGCGCCAAAATCCTGGATCCGTCTAAAGAGTGTTTTGCACGCGAACGATCGTTCCCTCACCTTGTCTGACCTGCGAATGCTCCTGTAGATCGAAATTGCTTTCGGCGACAACGTACAGTACATGCAATCAAACAGGAACGAAAACCTTCGCGCCAAAATCAACTCAAACTCTTCATCAGTCTGAAACAATTCATCTTTCAACAAATGGTATCTGAGTTATTGCCTTCTTGAAGGGCAGCGCTCGATCACAATCAACTTTGAAGCTCCAATCAGCGCAAAAATAGACGCTGTCATAGTCAACATCAGGGAAATAACCGAGACGACTCAGATAGTCGTGCGCGTTCCAAAGGTTATTGCGGAGTACAAGGAGTGAATCACAAAAGGCGCGAACTACAAGTTGCTGAATGAATTGATCGAAGCGACAGAGCGTTTCTTCGGTAACCTTTGTAATGTGCTGAAATAGTGAATTGTTCGTTGCAATGCGCACTGTCATACTGTACCCTGAAGTTGTCTCTTTCGTCTTCTCGTCCGACAAATCCAAAGCATCTGATCAAATTCACACTTTCTGGTGAGAGAACAGCGATCTCGTTGCAAAGCTCGAGGGTTTTCCGGTGTTCTTGAACGCTGTATTCCTAAACCAGCATGTTATGGACCGGAAAATACATTCTGCATACAGCAACGTCAACAACTTCGCTCTTGAGAGTTGCTTTTTTGAGTTTGACACCATTTCGAACGCTCAGCAGAACGCTCACATCGAAACTCTCTTTCGTGACATTACAGTAGAGGCGATTGTTGATTTTCACAGTTCCCATGTTGAGTAGGCGAGAGAGGGAGGCAGCATCTGCTTTGGATTGATCTGAAAAGTCACAGCTGGCTAGATGCGGACGTTTCCATTGCGAATTCACAACAATTCACACTTACCCATTCGAAGAGCGAAACAATGAAAGGAGCAAAAGGGTGAAAACAAGCCATTAACACGGCCCTTATCAATCACCTCTATTTCTAGGGTTATAGTGTTTTGAATTGCTCATCGCACTGGAATGTGCGGAACCGCGAGATCATAAGACGCCTCCGCGCCTCTGGATTAAAAACAAAAATCCGCTATGGATGTTTGATGCTATTTGAACAGCTCGCAATCATGCAAATTACTTCATCTAATCTCTCGGAGCGCAAGAAGATAATGCGAATAGGCCGAGAGGACAATGGGATAGAGTCACGGTGAAATGCGATCTCCGCGATCAACGAAGCGCTGAATTCGGGTGTCATCGTGCTTCTTGTATTAGGCGCTGCCTGTGAACATTATGATGAGAGCTGTTATCATCCGCGCGGCAGCTGTAAACTCACGAATTTCTTATCATATCAGGGGCCCGTAAAAACGCGTTAATGAACTCGCAATACGTTGCACCACTACGGCAACAACTCTTTTGCTAGTGAGCTCCCGCGATGATATTTTTCTCGTTTGGTGTTGCGATCAAATTGCCTACTCAAAAAGCAAACAGCCGCCTCTCAACAGCGATCTGTTAACGCGTTTTGGAAAATAGCTATTGACCTACGACTCTTAGGTCAATAGCTCTTAGGTCGAAGAGCCGCTTGACACGTCTCTCTTAGGCTAACTAAGAGTATCAGCCGGCGCTTTAGTTCAAGTGCGTCTTTGATCGAAGCTTTGTAATCCACTTTGGTCTTGTTTCTGTTTTAAACCGATCGCACGCACAAAAGCAAACAAGAGGTCATTAAACGACAAATTCCATACGTATTGCTTCGTAAAATCTCGTGTTTGCTTTAGGTTCGGCTTGCGGACGTATCAGCCAACATTAGAAACTGAGTTTTGTGACATTTGCTGTTCGGATAGCGACAGTGATGAGTTAGTTTTTGCGTGTTCTTATCACAACATGACTGCTTCTTTAGTCTGACCGATGTGATGTCGAGAATCTTGATATTTTGTTTTAAAAGTCTTTCCCGGAGGTTTTTGTGTCGGCGATGTGGTCTCTCCATTGCTATCTCCATCAGTTCCGTTGAAAGAGAGTCTTTGGTCGAGCGGATTGCATGGTGAACAACAGGCTTGGTGTGGACTTGGAACACGATGTACAAGTTGCACCCACCAGGGAGCGTTTTTGAACTTTGAAACATCGAGTAAATCTTTATAACACGCGAAACTCTACAATGTCTTCGCATTGAGAGCTTGAATGGCGAAATTTTTATGGAGTTTTGCTTCACGTTGAAGGAAGCGAATGGAGCGAATACGAGGTCTTTGCATTGCGAAAATACGTCCATCGGACCAAGCTCTCCTATTTCCTGGAAGACAAAAAAAGTGAAGTGAAAAAGTTGTTTGTTCGCGTTGGCTTAAAAATTGATTTATGCAGATTTTGGGTTAACTAATAAAATTGTTGCACTTTTTGTTGGAAGCGAAAAGGCGCGTACACCGTACAATCGAGTGGCCCACAGACAAACTGCGGGAAAAAAGTGGAAACGCCAGCTAAGTTCAAGTTCGCGCTGCAAACGACTGCGACGCGATGTTCAGCGCTGAAGAATGCTTTTACTCGTTTAAAACAACCAAGAAACCGCGGTGATCAGCGGCTAACGCAAACAACAACAAAAACAACCATAACCAACTAAGGATTGCGATCGTGGAACGCCTGTAACAGTGCCAACGACTCGAGGCGGTCACGTTCCGACTCGGAGCTTGAAGTATTCGACTTCGTCGATGTTGTTGAAGTCATTGAATCTGACGACTCCAACGTCTCCGCAGTCGCCGACGTCAAGTCCGAGGTGCTCGAATCTGTTCCACAGTCGTCGAAATCCTGGTCTAAAAAAGCAACGCCATAACAACGCGAAACTCCTGATTACCTGGTTCAGCTTGGTCGCCCATGCCCAGAATGGCACCAGTGCAACAGTGTACAGTTCCATCTAAGCGTACGATTACTACAGAACTGCCACCGAAAGTAAGACTTACGTAATGTTGGTACCGCGTTAGACTGACATCCTTCTCCGACAAAGGCATCGTTATCTTGACGCGGAAATTGAGCACAGTGTCCCAGAAGAGCCGTCGCTCCAAGTTCCACTTCTCACAAAACTCGAGAACTCTTTTCAGGTGCTTTAAGTTAGGATACGGATTCTTGACGTTTAAGCGTCCCACCGCGTATGCAAACCGGCGGATGGCCACGCGGAGACCCGCGGCCGACATTCCTTGAGAACCGACTTCATACTTGACGT
Source organism: Steinernema feltiae (assembly GCA_007213375.1). Taxonomy (NCBI): domain Eukaryota; kingdom Metazoa; phylum Nematoda; class Chromadorea; order Rhabditida; family Steinernematidae; genus Steinernema; species Steinernema feltiae. The sequence goes on along the minus strand of MQUG01003863.1, from coordinate 37,345 downwards.
AGAGTTCATTGAGGACGGTGCGCATCCACACGGAGAAGTCAGTGCGTGGAGCCATGTTCTTGAACAAATTCTGACAAATTCAAACAGCCATTGTTAGTTACTTGCCGCAGAATTACTAAATAATATACTACTAAATAATAAAATCAGACAAGCCCTTCAGGACCCATTGTTTGAAAATTTTGCAGTCTTTCGTTTCAACTTCGCCGAGAATCTTCCAAAACTTTCAGACAACCGCCAAGTATCACATATGCAAACACCGGTGTCGCTTCACGGACCGGTAATCGGAATTTAGATTTGAAAACCAGCATTTCGAAGCCAAAAAATAGTGAGAGAGCCGGATTTGTTTCGACACACGAACGGGGGAGAATCGGCGAATTTCGGTTATGCGCAGCACGCTCAAGTACGCAAAACGTTTGTTTGGAGATGTGACGTTGGTGGTGCAATGGTTGCGATGCCGCCTTGCGCAAAGAAGGTCGACGAGAAATGTACGAGAAGGGAGATTCCGGGCAGTTTGTTGAAAAAAAGATCGATGGAAAGTTCAGTTTTCTTGACAAGTGGCCCGGAGTACGACGCGGGCTCGATGTTTTTGATTAGAAAAATTTTCATTTGTGGTGCACTGTTTGGTTTCCTTCCGGTCTCAAAGCGAATTGGCGCTAAGAACGTCACCTGCACATTACATCATACCGGTGACCGGTAATGTACAGGTAACCGGTGTACTGATAGTAATGTAGTTTCTTTTTGATTTTACTTCGGATTCAGGCAAATTGTCGCCAAAAAATCGCCTCACCCTGCGAAATTTCGAAAAGTCGCCGACAAAGACAGTAAAGACTGCAGGCGCGTGATCGTTGACAGCGACGACGACGAGTAAGAACTTTTGTACATCATTCAGCTTAATCTTTTTAAGTTCATCTGTTCAGTATTACTGGATTTTACTTTCAGGTATCAGAAAACCCACGTCGTCGGCTACGACGACACTTTGTCTGAACGCCAGCTCAGACGACTCTGAAGTGTTAGTTTCTCTCGATTCGACGTTGTCACCTGGAAAGCAAGACTACGCCGCAAACGGCAATCAGCGCCGGTCTCGGCTCCTCGATCAGTCACCGCAGCGATCCGATCTCCTCCGCAGCTCACTCCCGAGTAAGGCTCTATCTAGGTCTACGTTCAACGCGTTTTTTTTTCAGTGAGTTTAGCGACCTCCATTCGCTGGACGGTTGGAAGGTTGCTGCGTTGTTGCACCCAGAAACCGAAAACAATTTCGGTAATTTGACAAATACCGTAATTTAGCGAGACGACCACAACCGTCCGCGCGGTTCTCAGTAATCGCAAAGCAAAGGCTTTCTCGATTCAATTCAAAGATAAACCGCAGCATCACTGCACACAGAATTAATAGCTACATTTGACAGAAATGTTATTTCGAACGGAGTTAGCTCGTTCCACGCTCCACTTGAACTCTCTGCTTCAGCTACATCGCATGCATTTCTGATTTCTGCGTCCACAAGCGGGATCATGCGGATGACGCATGCATCAAGCACCATCTCCATGAAATCCTCCTTATTCGGAGTCTTCTTCCATTTTCTGTTGTGTTCGGCGACTTCTTCTAAGGCTGCTTCAAAAAATTCTGGTTTCAAAAACTTGAATTTAATCGAACGTGAACGCGGGTCGTAGTCTTCTGCTTGCAAATCCGCCTGGGAAGAGGTGATGAAGGAATTTAATCTGCGTCTTAGTTCGTTTTTAAGTTCTTGGTACGGGTCTCCTCTGTTACATATTTTTCTGAAAATTGAGCTTTCAATAATGCATAGGTCCGGTCATAAACGCACCTGCCGTTTTCATTCAACTGAATAAAATCCCGAAAACGGAGATTGCTGGATCTTCTCGTGAAAATATCGTCAAACTGATCGTTTTGATTTTGTTTTGTTTCTTATGGAATGCAAACTTACATATCTACTTCTACAAATACTTCTGTAAATTACCATTGCTGTCGGCGTCAGCCATGTGGGGTCTTCATACAGCAGTAGGAAAGAGAAACGCCTAGATAAATGCGAACAAAAAGGGGTTTTGTTTCGTACAAGATGCAGGGGCACCGCTCGATCGCAATCAAACTTGAACGACCAATCTGCGGCTACGTAGATGTTGTTGATGTCGACATCCGGAAAATAGCCGAGGCGGTTGAGATAGTCGTGGGCGTTCCATAAGTTGCCAAACATGATTTCTAGAGTAGAATAGAATTCGCGATGTTCAATCCGACGAAGAAGCTGATCAAATCGGAAAACTGTTTCTTCCGAAATTTTTGTGATGAACTAAAGTTTGATTTACATAGAAAATATGCTTAGTTGCTTAAATACCTGGAAATTGTCACTTTCGTCTTCTCTTCCGGCAAATCCAAAGCATCTGATCAAGTTTTCACTTTCCGGGGAGAGAACAGCGATCTCGTTACACAACTCTAGGGTTTTTCGATGTTCTTGAACGCTGTATTCCTACAACGTCCTTAGTAAGGGAAACGACCTGAACTTCTTACCGAAATGTCCACAACTTCGGTCTTAAGAGTCGCTCTTTTGAGTTTTACACCATTTCGGACGCTTAGCAGGACGCTGACATCGAAATTCTCTCTTGTGACGTTACAGAAGAGGCGATTGTTAACTTTCACAGTTCCCACGTTGAGTAGGTCCGTCAAAGATACGACATCCTCCACGGAATCTTCAGAACTGTCAAGACTGAAACTGGTTGGACGTTCTGAATGGCTATACATAGAAGTCTGATAAATTCAGAAAACATACGCATTTAGACGAGCGAAGTCAGAAGAGGAACCAAGATCGATCAATAAGAGACACCGTACAAATAGACGCGCTATCAGTCGACCGCTGCCGTCCAATTTGCAAGCAAACAAAACGGTTGCAATCGATAGAGATGCGTTCAGATCTTCTTTGTTCGGTATCGGCTTTTTTCTGTGATTTGTTGCGAGCATCATAATCATCGAAAAACGCGTTTCAAGTCTGACCGATGTGATGTCGAGAATCTCGACTGGATATTTTGTTTTAAAAGCCCTTCCCGGAGGTTTTGGTGTCGGCGATGTGGTCTCTCCATAGCCATCTTCATCAGTTCACTTTCAGTTGAAAGAGGGTCTTTGGTCGAGCGGATTGCAACAGGAGCGGAACAGGCTTGGTGTGCATTTGGAACACGATGTACAAGTTGCACCCACCAGGGAGCGTTTTTCAACTTTGAAACTTCGAGTAAATCTTTATAGCACGCGAAACTCTACAACGTCTACGCATTGCCGCACAATCAGCGCGTCATACAGAATTACAATGTCCTTTGCCGGCAGTTCACTCCATTTCCCATATGAACTATCACCATCAGCAGAGTAGCATCGGGCTTTGATGTCCGCGTCCACAAGCGGGATCAGGCGGATGACGCACGCATCCAACATCATCTCCATGAAATCCTCCTCATTCGGCGTCTTCTTCCATTTTCTGTTGTGTTCGACGACTTCTTCCACCGCTGCGTACAATAAATCAGGATTCCCAAAGATGCACATGTCCACAGAGTCTATGGATCTCAAATCTGGCATGAAGGAAGCGGTGTCTTTCTTTATTTTCGAAAGCGAGCGCAAGTCGAGCTTCTCAGGACTGACATAGTCCACCGAAGCGCAGTTTAGGTACGCTTTTAATCTTTCAATAAATTCTAATTTCAGCGCATTGTAAACCGACTGTCGGGAGTCAGACAGGTCTTCGAGCTCCATTCTGTAATTCTATGTATGAGCAAGAGTTGTGAAAGCAACGCACCCATTCATTTCGTTTTCCTGCAGCGTCTTGAAAAGTTTCAGACGGTAAGCGTCATTGTTGGTGTCCGGCCTGCGACCAAACACAAAGTCGTACTGAACTTGAACATGCAGAACAATTCGCTTCAAGTGAATTCACCTTGTGAGATGGCAGAATGCTCCTGATTATCGGAACTGCTTTCGGCGATAACTGCATCGCGTCCATGCGATCAAGAAAAGTGAATCGTCGAGCCAAAATCCACTCAAAGTCGTCCGTAACCTGCAAACAAGGTCTTTCTTTAAATCAAGATTTTCTCATCACTTACCGTATGCAAAGGCAGCACTCGATCGCAATCAAATTTGAACGACCAATCTGCGGCTACGTAGATGTTGTCGATGTCGACATCCGGAAAATAGCCTAGGCGGTGGAGATGGTCGTGGGCGTTCCATAAGTTGCCAATCAAATGATCCACCGAGTCCCAGAACGTGTTCAATTCGAGTCGTTGCATGTATTGATCAAAGCGGAAGACAGTTTCTTCAGAAACTTTTGTGATGAACTGAATTTCGAGGCTCTTTCGTGAACGTTCATTGTTTAGCGCACCTGGAAGTTGTCACTTTCGTCTTCTCTTCCCACAAATCCAAAGCATCTGATCAAGTTTTCACTTTCCGGGGAGAGAACAGCGATCTCGTTACACAACTCGAGGGTTTTACGATGTTCTTGAACGCTGTATTCCTACAACGTCCTTAGTAAGGGAAACGACCTGAACTGCTTACCGAAATGTCCACAACTTCAGTCTTCAGAGTTGCTCTATTGAGTTTGACACCATTTCGGACGCTTAGCACCAAGCTGACATTGAAATTCTCTTTTGTGACGTTACAGTAGAGTCGATTATCGATTTTTACAGTTCCCACCTTGAGTAGGTCAGACAAGGCGAGCGCAATCGAATCCTTGGAATCATCAGACTTGCAAATTACAAAACCCGTGGACCTTCTAAATAGAAAGTTGGTGATGAAAAGCAGCAAAGCAAAACATACTCATCTTGGATAAAACAAGACGAAAATCTCAAACAACCGCCGCACGAGTGTACTTGGTGGTGACAACGCGCTTTACGGGACACTAAAATTCAGTTTGATCAACAAACGATGACGCGTTAGGCAATATAATTGATCTACAAGTCGCGGGCGGTGATTTCGTTTGCAAAAATCCAAAAAGTCAAAGACATTCAAAAGAAAAACGAGCGAGGAGTGAGGAGACGAAAAGGTTCACTAGCAAAGAAGAAGACGCGTTGCTCAACACTGTGGCCACGAGGATGTGCGACGCAATGGCCGAAGTGTCGCAAAGTTATTGATACGACATGCTAGCAGATTGTTTTAGGCTTAAAACGCCAGAATGAGAGAAGTAAACAGAAAGATTACGACCTTAAAGGGACACGGACATCGCCCCCAAATGGTTTCTGATTTTCTGAAATTTCGTCTACCTCCCCATTTTCTTTCCTTTCCACCAAGAGGGCGCTTACAGAATTTTTGTAAGACAGCTCAGTCCTGAGTTATAAAAGTTAATGGGATCCTACATTTACTGGAAAATCAGTGGTCTCACATCGATTGGATTTTCGGGACTTCGCCGTTTTCTAGCCATTTTCGGCCGTTTTGCGTGATTCTGATGGCATGAGCGTTCCTCGCGACCTCGAATTGGTCCAGAACGACCCAGGAAACACAGAATTGTGACTGAAGGGCAGAGAAACGACGAAAATTCATGATTGTCGGGTCGGCTTTGACTTGGTGTTCCTAGTCAGCACTGTAAGGATGCAGCCGCTAAGCTGCAAGTGAATAACAGTCGCGTCGCTTTTTGCATTGCGTACAGCATTGCTTATAGCCTATTTAAGGCCGCCTCACATCCACATGAAAACCACGATAAAATGTCAGAAGCCAATATCGACGACTTTGCTTCCCTTTCGATTGACATCGTCTACGACGTTCTCCAGACCGGTTGTCCCAAATTCGAAGATTTGGAGCTTCTGGAAGAGACCGAGGGCCGGTGGGGCGACGCCATTCGCCGCGGGAGCCTTCGAAAAACAAAGTTGAAAGACCGTGGCGATTGGACAGGTGAATACACCGCACTGTATTACAAGCTCGGTCGCAATGCGCCAAAGATGTCTTTAAAGCGCGTGGACGCCATGAAGGACTGGAGCGCGCTGCAATTGACCGACGTAGAGATTCGGCTTTACGATTCGACCCCGGTGGAAGAATCGAATCGCGTCTTCTGACACGCGACGGGAAGCGTTTCACTCGATTTGGCATACAACTGTTCTTATCGACGGACCAGCGAGGTTTTGGACATTCTCTCCTCTCGCCCAATCACAAAACTGAACATCGTGTATCCCAGAGACCTCGATTCATTGGGACCGTTCTTCAGGATTCTGGCCAATCCAAACTTGCGGCATTTGCATGTAGGCGGTGTTCGCTTCAACGAGAAGGACGCAAATGAGGCGCTGATGTCCTTCATCAAGAAACCAAACTTCGTCAGTCTAACGATAAACTCCAACAATGAAACTTTGCACCACGCTGTGTTGGAGCATTGGCTGCAGCTCACCTCCTTCGCACCCCATATGCAGCGCGTTAAGTTTTGTTCTGTTAATCCCCCCTACGACAACATAATCAAGAAGTTTATTTTCCGGAAAGTTGAGCAAAATCATGACAGCTTCGTCCACTTCTTGGACCATCCAAACGACGAAACAAAACGCATCGAGGGCTTGAATGGCGATAGAAATTTCATGGAGTTTTGCTTGACGTCGAAGGAAGCGAGCGTTTCGAGCGAATGGAGCGAATACGAGGACTTTGAATTGCGAAAATATGTCCAGCGGACCAGGCGCTACCATCTCCTGGAAGACAAAAAAGTGAAGCCAGTTGCTTGTTCGCGTTGGCTTAAAAATTGATTGGGTTAACTAATAAAATTGTGGGTGAAATCTTTTTGTTGGAATTGAAAATACAAGCTCGGTCGCAAGGAGAAAAATATGTCTTTGAAGCTCGTGTACGGTACTGGCTGATGTTGATGTTTATCTTGATGATTCGACCCCGGTGGAAGCATCAAATCGCGTCTTCCGGGAATCGTTTCACTCATTGTCAGTTTTACACACTGAACGATTGTTCTGAACGACGGATCAGCGATGTTCTCTCATCATCAAACATCCCAGAAACCTTGAGTTTCAGAAATTCTGGTCAATCCATCCTTGCGTGGAAGTGGTCTTTTCTTCAACAAAAACTATGCAAATGAGGCGCTGATGGTGAACTTAATTCGCCAAAATCAATTCTTAAAAGGAAATGAATTGTAGGATGGACTAAACGAAACGATCACTTGAAGCCACACTTCAAATAATGGTCCCCTTCGTTGTTTACATGCACTTGAAGCACACGTGAGAAGAACTTTCCCCGCATCTGAGGCGGTGTCGCCTGATCACTCGAGGACTGTGCTACGGGGCGGGACCTCGCAAAGCACCGCGAACAAACAATCCATTAACAGTCATCTCCGTTGGCGTCATGTTGCTCCTGATTCCTCTCCTCACGACGTTCTCTGTTCTGGTAAGCCCGCGAATCATCTCCTCTTCGTTGATCGCATGATTTTGTTGTTTAGAGCGTTTCCGCCGAGGGCACAAAGTACGCCACAAAGGTCAGAGTCTTCGATGAGGGGCTCGAAGTCCGCGAGACCACTGACTTTAGTAGACTTTTCGTGTCGGAGCATTTCGACGGCGAGCGAATCGATTGCTGGGAGGTGACTGATATCGATGAGGTCAGTTTTTGTGCATAAGCGAGACGTGGAGACGTGTGGGAGTCTTCAGGGTGATAAGCAAAGGACATAAAGGAAAAAAGAAGCTAGAGGGGGTTTGTTTCCGGCTTTCGCTGTCAACGAATTTGACGATTTGGGGAAAAAATTCAAAAATGCTGATTTCTAATGAGATAAGCTAGGCTAAGCACCTAACACAAGTGAAAATGAGCCTATCGGAATAGCTATGCGCGTTCACAGCTCTAAATATGCCCTTGGCTAGGAGATTTTCACCAAAAATGACGAAATTTTGTTGAAATTCAACTCCCCCCGCTTATCATTCAAACTCAAACCACGTGTTTCCACTCGCAGCGCTCGTACTCTACCAGACCAAAATCCATTCTCTCTCTCTCGATTTCAGCTCTCCAAACGCATTCCCGAATTCGTCTCCTCCACCGGTGACGTCGCCGCCGATAGCGTCGTCGACGAACGATCGTTTATCGCTCTGACGAGCGCGTGTAAACACCGCAGTGGAGCGGCGGAGAGTAAGCAACGCGCCGCTATCAGATATCAGAGCTCACGTGAATTGCAATCTTCAGGTCACCCCGCACGTCGGAAACGATCTCTGACAATCTTGCCGGGAACCAACTGGTGCGGCACAGGCCACCAGGCCGCAGACGCCTACGATACCACTGATGATGTCGACCGGTGCTGCCGTTGGCACGACTCGTGTCCGATCTTCCTGCGCTCGCATGAATTCAAATACGGCGTCCGTAACTACCTACCGTACACCCTCAGCTACTGTAAATGCGATCGTCGCTTCCATGGATGTCTAAAGGAGGCGAACACGACCACAGCCGATCTCCTGGGGCGCCTCTTCTTCAATGTCATCCACAACGAGTGCTTTGAGCTCCAGAGCGAGCGGAGCTGCAAGGAGTGGTATCTGTTCGGGTGGGGCGGATGCAAGAAATACGGCCGCACGCTCGTTGCCAAGTTCAGAGAACTCCCGCGTTACTGATAAATCTCTTTATTATATCTTCCTCTCTCTCCCTTCATTCCTCGAGACTCGTGGCGACGCACTCGACCTGCGTGATCGGGGTCTCCATGTTGTGCTCCGGGAGGATCCACTGCGCCTTGTCGTTGCATCTGAGCGTCCTGACGACCAACTCGGGAGTGTCGCGTGAGACGCCTGCGTTGGCGTTGTTCCACTAAAAAACATTTTCTGATAAAGTTCGCATGTTCAACCATGAAATCCGACTCTGAATGAGGACTTACAAGTAATTCTGTGTGTATGGGATCTTCCAGTCCGTTACAGCTGAATGTTCGAGTGCGACATCCGTCCACCGCGTCATTTCCGAGTTCATCTCGATCGATATTCTTGCTCGGCGCTACGCCGCCCATGACGACCCTGATCAGGAGGGGGTCGCAGGTGCGACAGTCTGGAAAACAGGCAAAAATCACTTTAAATGCTGGTTGGGTCCCGTTGGTCCCGAATTTTCACTTTTTAATCAATTAACGATCACCCACAGCGTTTTGACTCAAATTCTACGATAAACAATTTGTCTAAAACTGCGCTGCGCACAGCAACAAGACAACTTTTCGCCGCTTGTATCCTAACCGTAACACCTGATGTGGATTAAACACAGCAATTTTAAACCGCAGTTTCTCTAAAATAGGTCTTTTCCTCACTTTAGAATCAACACAGCAGGACCACCCACAACGTCAGCTTCAAATATTCAAACTCACTCTGATTGTCGGCCTTTTTCGTTGTCGTCGTCGCTACCGTAGTCGTTGCCTGCGGCATAGCGCCAGGAGTCGTAGCCAAACAACCCACCGTAGATCGCACGTTGAGTGCAAAGAAAAGCGAAAGGAAGACCAAGACGAGGCGCATCGCAAACCGCCGCGTGTGACCTCACGTGACAATGGAAGATGCGGCGCGTTGCGCACTTTGTGAACCGGGTTAAGTGGATTTTTTGTTGCCTAAATGTTCCTTTTACTCCGCGCGCGCGCCCACTCAATCCAAATTGATTTTTGAGCGAAATTTGTGCTCTCGGCTACAATTACGATTTTTGATTGTTTTTTGAGCGATTAGGGTCCCGAGTCTTGTTTGCGATTTTATGGAACGATGAATGTCGACCACACACATTTGCGCGTCCTGAAACGAAGCCAACTATCTTTCGTTCTTTCATTCACGACATCCAAGTGGCTGTCTGGCCTTTGCCACAAAGAGACAACACAACCTGTGACTCATTGCGTGGAATTTTGACATCACCACTGCTTCAATGCCAACTCAGCCTTTACAAAAAAGCCGCCGTGGCTGAGTGGTAGTGATTTAGACTATCACTCATCTGATGACCGGCCGGAATTGCCTAGTTCGGAACCGTGAGGGTTCACAAACAGCCCAATGTCAAGGGTGCTATCAGACAGCAGCTGATCCTACGTCAGATAACAAGAATGACATTTCTCCTGGCCAGTGCCCGTCTCCTAGAAGTCTTGGAACAACAAAGATGCCGTAGTTCCATCCTCTCCTGAGCGTCTCCAGAGGATCTCGATCTCAACCGGACTCAGAAGCCTGCGTCATCGTCATCCGAAGTTCCAGACAGGTAGTCCGTCTCCGGATCCCGTCTTTCGTCTCTACCAAGGAGTGTTTCACATTGTGTAATTCAATTCAATTAGTATGAGATTTAGTAATTAGCAACTGTTAATCTGTTAACGGTTACAAAACACGTTCTAATACATAATTTAACGACTAAACACGTATGACAAATAGATGCTTGCGACCATCAAGAATCACTCCTCTTCGTCTCCTTCAGTGGTCTCTGCCGGCTCTAAATCAAAACTACCATACACTTCGCTTGTTGACAGCACTCACCTGGCTGACGGACTTGCGAAAACAAAAGAATTGAGCTGATGAGCAGAAAGAGACCCATGATCCCGCGGATCTCTCTCGAATAGCGATGATCCAACCAAGTCAAGTTGCCAAAACTCATGAACGCAGAGAGGATGTTGATTCCGATGAGAAGATACCACACTGCGTTGGAGCTCTGTTCAGTGGACTTTGGAGGGAGAATCTTCTCGGGTTGATTAGCGGGAAGAGAGTTGGTCTCTGGCATCGCCTGAAATAGGATGTTTTGGACGGATTTAGATCTAAAGGCACTTTCAAGTCTCCCGGACACGTTCTCTCGAGAGATATAAACGCTGATGATCAGTGGTCTGTCGCGGGCAGAGTTTGGCGCCTCGGAATAGTAGAAAGACGCTTCCCGGGCTCTAATAAGCCGCATTAAGACGGATATGCAGAAGCAGCTGCAAATGGAGGAGATGAAGTGGGATCAGGAGGCGAAATGTGGTGAATAGAAATGAGCGAAGAGCTGCGAGTAATTAGCACAAATTGTGTTTGAGCCCTCTCAATACGTGTGTAGCTGGATTGGATTAGTCATCTGCGCGCGAGTAATTGCTGCTCGGCTGTGTGCTCTTTGAAGGCGCTCGAATGTGAGCCAAAACAAGAAATTTGATGGAATTGGGACGAAGAGGATATGGCAAAGACTGGAAATTGCATTCAAAGACGAGATGCGGGCGCCCAGAATGGGGTTACCCCGATTCGGAGTGTGCGAAAAGCTCAAAATTGAAATAATTAACGAAAAAGTACAATTTTGAGTCTACAAATAGCGCTGAATCCAATTGCACGATGAGTCATTGCGCAGCTGGATTGCGTGACTTTTGTTTAGCTATCAATTGAATATGAGGAGCAGATGGATGGCCAGTCGTTAACCATTAACCGCAGAATTTTGTCCTTAAAGGCTTCAGAACATTTATGTTGAGTGCCTGAGAGCCTCGGGAGGTGTTTTGCAAGAATTTATGCAGAGAATTAAATGGCCAGAGTGCTCGCAAAACAGGAGCTTAATGAATTGCAGATGCACACGCAAAATGAGCTATGAGCGACATGCGATCATTAGTAAAGATCGTAAATATCTGCTATGACATCGGCAAGGCTATATTTTAGCTTTTTGAGGCAGAATGGGTGCAAATTCATGTGATGCCGGACAACAAACAGCGATTTTTGAATTATTATTGTATATGCTCATTGTGCACACCTGTCCGCATCCGTTCAGTGCGTCTTCTGGCACACAAAAGACGCATAACTACGAGCAGAAACAGAAAAACTGAAAAATTGCATAAAAGCAATAAGAACCAACTTAATCAAGCGATAATTCACGCCGTCACTGCATGAAATTGCATACAAAAATGAAATTGAAGTCTTGCCGACGATCCATACGTTACGGTGATAAACCAAAGCGGAACTTCTTTGAAAGCGGCACTCGTTGCTTCCCCGAACATGCGAACTTTACCGATAGACGCCAGCTTCCGTGTCCAAAATAACTGAAACATGAACTTTTGCCCTTGTTTTATGACATTTTCGATGTCGCGCATCTCAAATGGCTAATTTGAGCGCACCGAACGCAAATTTTGAGAGAAAATTTCAAAATGAACTCCTTGTAAACTCAGAAAAACTGAATCGCAGCTTCTCAAGCTTCCCACTGACGCCACAATGTCTTTATTGAAGGTTCAGTGCGCAGCAGCTTATTCGTCTAAATTCGGCCCAAAACAGGAAGTTTACGTAAAGTTCCAAATCTCCGCGTTCCCGGGCAAACATCACGATTCGGCCGCGTTCCATAACCGCACACATCAGCGGAGACCACGTCTCGCCGCCGTTAAAACCAAAATAGCGCCACAAGATCGCACGGGTGGGCGGAAATGACTTAATTAGGTCTTTACGGCAATCCTTCGCATTCAAAAGGCAATTTTCAGATTGAAAATTGGCGCTCTGGGAAGGAAGGAGAGGGCAATTTCGATGCGCGCCATTGGTCAACGAATCAACAAGCAATAGCGGAAGGCGAAATTGTTATTTCCGCGATAAATACATCCAACTCGATTACTCGCACGCTCTATGATTTCCACGCGTATCCGCTGGCACCGAGCGAGCGCAAGACGAGCAATCGAGAAACTGAGAAATAGGCGATTACACCCACAGACCAAAGATTTGCGGATTGAAGGCGGGTGAATCAGCACATTTAAGCTATTTTGGTTCTCGGGATTAGCTAGTCCACCTTTCCCCATCGATGAGAGAAGCAGGGTTTTGGCATTTCAAAGAAGAAGATGACTTCTATGATGAATGCTGCCTCGCTAAAACGCGCTGCACATTTGAAACAGTCGCATCTGACTAAACGTGAGATTTGAGGTCTACGATCGCCATGCAGCGTTCAAGGGAATCCCACATCCTGCAAAGATGATTAACGAAAAATCAAGGGAAGCGAGTGAATTGTCTTACCAGCATAAAACGTTGAAAAATGGAAAATGTTCCATCTGTTTGGCTTCTAAGCCACGCGGCGTGAAATCAAACGCTGTTTGCTCGCACTTGAGACGTCTTCTAAAGCTTCTAAGAAAGATTAGGAGTATTAAAGGTTTAACAAGCGATTTTGCTTATCTGCCATGCCCCGGTGACCGATCTTTGGAAGCATTGAACGAGCGAACGAGTCAATTCATGACAAATTCATGGTTGAAATGGAAATTAGAGATGAGCAACAGATTGAAACAAATAGCCGCTGGGATGACGATCGACAATTAAGTATAAATGGTCACCATTTAGAGCTCGTTTCTTGTGCTAAATCATCCTGTCATCTGGCTATTTGTGATGCTTCTATTTCAGCCGTTGCAACTTGCAGCTTCAAATCAGATGTCCGGTTCAATGAGTTTACAGGTTACATATCGATCTCTACCGCCATTGATTTCGCGAGCGGCTGTTCTACGTACGTATGCATAACAAAGCGGCCATAAACCATAGAGCCAGCCAGCTTTACGTGGTCAGATCTCCTTGATTTGTACCTTCAGTCCACGTAGTGCGCGGCTGTTTCTGTTCAGGCCTTCCTTGTTGACTGCGCTAAGTGCATTCCTATCAGTTAAGTATGGACATTCATTGGGCTCTGAGTTATGATGTTTTGCTGTTTCCGGCTTAAGTGAGTGAGTTATTGCCAAGACAGAAGCACTTTTGTTTGTTCCGTTGTCATCTCAGAAGAAGCGCTCCCTTCATTCACAGAGGTCGCAGATTTACCATCCATCGACCGTCATTCAATGCACGCGAATCTAAATCTAATCTGTTGCACTTCAAACAGGAAGCTGAAGAGAGAAACGGCGGAAGTTCTGACGTCTTTTGATCCAGGTTACTACCACACTGGGACCACCTCAAGCTAAATCCACCTTTCTTGCACTCATTTTAGCGTTTGTTAAAGTCGTTTCAATTCTTCATGCCGCAATCCGGGACGCGCGTGGTCCGAAATCCCATTAAATGTTCTGAAATCGCGTTCTACCGCCCATTCACCGCAGTCCCCTTGAAGGCGCACTTTCAGTTTGTTGCGAGTCAGTCACGACTCTCTTGTGCGACTCATGGAGAACTTGCTGAACGCCTATGGCTTCCTTCTCCTCGGTCTGCTGCTTATCGTCTTCAATCTGCCAGTTCTGGTCGTGGTCAGCTGCTCCAAGAAGCTCCGCTCTCAGTACGGCGTGCTCATCCTGAGTCTCTTCAATGGGCTCGTGACCGGAGTGGTTGCTGTCGGTTACGGTATCTTCCGTCTGGTGCTTTTCAACCAGAATAGAGAACTCGAGACCGTGCCGATTGCCGCCTGTTTTTATAATGTGAGTTTTTGTTAAACAACCTGAACTCGAATCTTTCAAACCTCAGCGCTGTCGGACCCCAAAACGATTGCCGCATATATGCATTTTAGGTCTAGAATCGACAGGTGTTCTGACCCAACAAGACTAATATCTAGTTAATCTAGCCACAATGAGTGCGCGAGTGCACCTTGTGATCATTAACCGATCATGCAATTAAACCCGAGACAGCGAGACGTCAGTTTTCGTCTCTAACGGACAATTCAATAATTATCCGTTTTGTGCTCACAATTAGACGAAATTTGTAACCTTTTTTGTGGGATCCCATAAAAGTCCGGATGAATGTTCTGCCAACGAAAAGCAAATAACTCCAAATTCGTATTTCACTCTATTCCAGCCGCTCACTTTGATTCTTCTGTGGACCTTTCCGATGAACGGCCTCGGTCTCCTGATCAACAGCATCGATCGCCTCGTCGTGATCAGCTTCCCGATCTCCTACTTCCACTACAACGCCCGGGTCGTTTCCCTTCTCAACGTTCTAGCCGTGATCATCAACACTGCACTTGTCTTCATGGTCGTCTGCGTCACCATCAGACACAGTGAACCCGAGAAAGCAGTCAACATCTTCTGCAGGTAGGACCCTCAATGTTAGTTCACCTACAGTAGGCCGCGCGTCTAAATTTCAGTCAAAACGACCTTCTGTCACCTGCCATGTACGTAGTCGTGACATCACTGAGGACACTTTACGCTCTGCTCGCCGTTCTCCTCATGTTCGTCGTCCTCCTCCTCTTCATGAAGCACAATCACGTCCGTCACAAGGAGGCGTTTGTCGACGACACGATGAAACGTTTCAGAGCGCGTCAGATGAACTACACGAAGACCATGCTCCTCTCCTGCATTGCAACTATTGGTAACTGCCCAGGGCTCTGTACAGCTAAACAATGTCCTGTTCAGCTCTGATGATAATTCCTGCAGTAGTGGCAATTGCCACAAGATCAGCTCAGCTGAACGTCTCTGGCTACATAACCACATGGACGAGATTCGTCAGCTTCTTCAACTCGTTCAACATCTGCCTCCTGCTGATCTACCGCCAGAAGGACATCCGCTGGCGCCTCTACCGGATAGCGAACAGGGTCACTCACACCCACATCTTCAACGTCACTGAGCTGGAAAGCAGAGAATCGAGAGCGCCAGTTGTGCGACAAGCAACTGAATCTCACATTTCGACTAGAAGAACAGTTGATTGAATGTCTGTTGCTCGGTCAAGAGATAAAGAGACTCTGTATGGGGCATTTGAATGCGGAAAAGTGAATCCAATTGTTTGATTTGCTGTTTTTGTATCAAAGGAGTCGATTTATGAAATGAGAACACTTTAAATACCACTGACCTGCTCAGGAGCACTGAGAGGCATTGTAAACCCCTTTTAAGAGTCTTTCCAAAGAGAAGATTAAGAGATTTTATTTCTCTTCTGCTCGGAGCGTTTTAAGATGACGTGACAAACGCCTACACGCTTCCAATGTCACTAAATCTACTTAAATCTATTCTAAGCAGAGAAGCCGATATAAAAAAAAACGGCGACCGAGCCGAGCCACGAGCCGGCCGGCTCGATTTCCGGCTCGTCGGCTTCTCTGATTCTAAGTCGCTTGCGGTCCGAAGTGATTTGGCATCGATGTTATAAAGATTCCGAGTGTACGTACAAACGAAATTTGAGAACCAGATCAACTTTCCTTAGACGTTGTCCTGCGATTCAATCGTCACACAGAAATAGAAATGAACAAAACATCCTACGTGGGAATATTCCATCCAAAGGGTCGGATTCAGCGTTTTAAGAACCGTGCTTTTCCAAACTCCAAATTTTCAAAACCAGCTCAACGCACCAAAGTTTCCTCCTCAACGATCGTGTAGCTCTTGAATCCCACACTTCCTCCCATTTCTACGTATAACCCAACCACGGCTTTCAAGTGAACGGACCGTTAATTCACGTGTTTTGCTGTTTCCTTCTTAAGTGAATTACCGTCAAAACACGCGAAATTCTCTGTCCAAATGGCATTTCTTTGATCGATCTGCTGACTCTGTCGTTTAGGCAAGTAGTAAGTATTGCGTAGACCCAAATCCATAAAACTGATTCTGCACTTGAAGTTCACTTCAAACAGGAAACGTGGGATTTAAATAGGAATAAGCTGACGTAAGCGTCTTGACGCAAGCGTCTCCTGCGAAAATCTCGATTGCACTTTCGCGTTTTTTGTTGACAAAATCATGAACTGCAATCTCCAACGTGGCGGCGGGCACCAACTTCTTTCCTCCTCATCTTCTTGTTGCCTATTTGCGTTCTCTGACAATTCTACGTGCAGCTGACTGGCATGTTGCGTGAGCTCAGCGAAACGCGCATCGGTTATGCACGATTGACAACTGCAGCTGATTTAGAACCTGTCTTTGCCGTGGGTTTTGACGTAGAACCGCATTTGCACGTGTGAGTGGAGCAAAGTTCTGTAATAGACGTGCAGTCGAATGCACTTTTTTGATCTTCAAACCTCAATTACAACACAGATCGTGCGTTTTGTTCTTCAAATTGAATTACATGATCGCGCTTAACATCGAGCGTAAGGAGTGGCACGACAGGCATAATTGCATTCTAAAGATTTGGTTTTCCATCTCTTTAATCTGTCAATTCGACCTGATTTCTGGTCTTCAAGTTCCAATTGTTGCCAAATCAACATTAAGCAACTCAACCTGAGATGAGCTGCTTCCCTTTCAACTGTTCTGTCTGATGTGCAATCATTTTTTACATCCAATCACCGCAAAAAGCGCTCATAAATCATGGATAAACACTTTTCTCAATAACCGGAGTCAAGCAGTTAACACATAAAACTTTTGTCGCCAAGCTTCAACGAAAGGTGAAGTGGAGTGAACTTGGTTTACGGCCGGTCATAAAGATTGGGAAACACGTTATTTGCCTGTTTGACCTCTATCGACTCGTTCCACACGTTCTGGGACCCAATTCCTTCTTTCATTCCAAGTTTCGCTTTTAAAAAGCGTCTGACTTTTGATCTTTGAACGTCGTTCTATCCGCAGATCACTGCAACCTTCAATTATCTGTACTCAATTACGAGAACACGTGACTCACAATCAGTGCTAATTGCTCTAGCAACGCCTTTTTCTCTCTCTCTCTACGTTAATTTTCCTTCCGCTTTGCAATCCTCAGGTATCACCAGCTGTTGCTCATAGCCAAGAACGTCATCCTTGATTTGCACGGGTGTTTGGCGCGCATACATAACCCCATTATGCCGCCCTTGCACGGCAATCCACTTTAAATACCCACTTTCAGTCGAGTCGGTCAAAGTCAGAGTTTACTACGTTACGCGCGATTCATGGACAACGCGCAGTTCATTCTGAACGCCTATGGCTTCCTTCTCCTCGGCCTGCTGCTCATCGTCTTCAATCTGCCAGTTCTGGTCGTCGTCAGCTGCTCCAAGAAGCTCCGCTCCCAGTACGGAGTTCTCATCCTGAGTCTCTTCAACGGCCTCGTGACCGGAGTGGTTGCTGTCAGTTACGGTATCTTCCGTCTGGTGCTCTTCAACCAGAATAGAGAACTCGAGAACGTGCCGATTGCCGCCTGTTTTCACAATGTAAGTTCCCGTTTTTTGACGCAGACAGAAGGCTCTAAAAGTAAGCTTGAGAAATTTAGCCCAACAACAGTGAGTGTCGCTGCTGTGCGGCCAAATAATCTTATTTAAGAACATAAATTCATGCCAAAACATGTGTTTCAACATGTCAACCCAGTCTAGCCACAATGAGTGCTTACAATCCTTCAGGACCATTAGCTCGATCATTTAATTAGACGCTCTAACGAGACGTCTGTTTCCGTCGCTAACCTTAGAACCTAGGCGAATAACAGGCAATTATGACATCCATACGATTCACGGATTTTGAAAGCGTGGATAAATTTGAATTTTGCTCTCAAGATTGCTGTTCCAGGAATTCAGATTATCAACGAACCAGAGACACAGGGCGGTTAACCGTTGCCACCGTTTTCGAGAATGATGCTGATTTTGCACTCGATTTCAGCCGCTGCACATCGTTCTCCTGTGGACATTCACCATGAACGGCCTCGGTCTCCTGATCAACAGCATCGATCGACTCGTCGTGATCAGCTTCCCGATCTCCTACTTCCACTACAACACCCGATTCGTCGCAATTCTCAACGTTCTGGCCGTGATCCTCAACACTGCGATCGCCATCATGGCCGTCATCGTCACCATCAGGCACAGTTCACCCGAGAAACTCGCAAACATCTTCTGCAGGTGGGACACTCAAATACAGTATCCGAAATGCCTGAATTTCAGTCAGAATGACCTTTTCTCACCTGCAATGTACATCTTCCTTACATCACTGAGGACACTCTACGCTCTGCTCGCCGTTCTCCTCATGTTCGTCGTCCTCCTCCTCTTCATGAAGCACAATCACGTCCGTCACAAGGAGGCGTTTGTCGACGACACGATGAAACGTTTCAGAGCGCGTCAGATGAACTACACGAAGACCATGCTCCTCTCCTGTAGCGCTACAATAGGTAACTACTCTATTCCCCTGTGTTTACCACAAAAGTGTCATGTGTAGTTCTGATGATCGCGCCCTCAATCCTGGCGATTGCCGCCAGAGCGGGAACGTTTGACGGGACTGGTCACGTGTCGACGTGGACGAGATTCATCAGCTTCTTCAACTCGTTCAACATCTGCCTCCTGCTGATCTACCGCCAGAAGGACATCCGCTGGCGCCTCTACCGGATAGCGAACAGGGTCACTCACAGCCACATCTTCAACGTAACCGAGCTGGAAAGCTCTAGCGCACAGTCAAAAGCGCCTGCTGTGATGCATGCTACGGTATCTATCAATTTCAGTAAATAGTGCAGCCAATTGCGTGTCAGTGCGTACTTTTGTTAAAGAATAATGTTATGGTAATGTAGACGGCAACATAAACCTGACAGCGCTTTCCTCGGACCTCGCACCGCTTCTAGCAATTTCATACCGAAATGAAGGCCTGATTGTGGTCGGCAACGATCTCGATTGGTCCGTACCTTTGAATCGATTTGCCTAGAGACGCTACTTCTTTTCAATCATTTTAAATCTCCAGTATGAGCTGAAAAGATGCAAACACCTGTCACTGAACTCGTAGAACGATCAACCTCTTCTGAATCCTGGATTTTACGGTTTTCCCAAGGAATACTTCCTCGTTCAAAGTCACACAGAAATATAGACCAAAAGCTAAATGAAATCTGAGCTTTCGAGATTCTATTGAATATCTTCTGCAGGTGGGATTTACTTAGTTAGCCAACATGTTTAAGATTTAAGATGAGCGTGCGAATGGACCTGGTGTTTTCGATGAAATTTCCGTGGAGGTGTGAGGGATTCCCAAGAGATTTCAGTCTGGCGACTTTATGCAAAGCTTGATCGGAGTCCAAAGGCCTCGAGCGTTTGAGAAGGACAACGCGCACAGCACGGGTGAAGACGCAAAGGGACAAAAGGTACGTAGAGTGGTGAGTCTACTCGTTGGCGACAGACGACCACAGATCGTCTCTGCACGAACGACACCATTTCCCAAAAATCACAAAAAGATTCGAAAACCATGTGGAATCTTTTCGTCCAAGGTCCTGTCACGATAACCTGATCAATTACGAGGGTGTGAAAGTGAACTGCGAATTGCGTGATTTTCAGAAGCATCGCTTGTTACGCATTTAACCGCAATTTCAATCTTTTGCGCACACCGATCAGGCTTATCTTCTCTGTAATGGACGTCAGCAACACAAAGGACCACTATCATACCTGGAACGTTCGGTTCAGCGACGCTTTCACCCACAAAAACTGGGACGACTTCGCGTTCCTCTCGCTCGACATTGTCGCCGACGTCCTCGGGCCGCACATCACCACCTTCAAGGAAGCCGCTTCCCTGTCGTCCCTCGACAGCTGCTGGGGCGACTTGGTGCGTTCTGGAAGGTTTAAAGTCGACGGTTTCAAGAACTGGTACGTCCGTTGCACAGTCAACTTCTCCATTTGTGGAATTCAAAGAGAAGACTCAATTGAGGCCGATGATCTTCTCAAAAACAACCCCGATTGGTTGTCACTCAACTTCACCTTCAACGACGTCACCATCGACTTCAGTCATGCAACTTTAGATGCCCCCGCTGCGCTGAAGATGTTGCGATCTTCAACTGGCAAAGTCACTTTGACGAACGCCGGCGATATCGTCCAAAAATTTAAATCGTCGTTGAAGGAGCTTTTTGCAGCTCTTGCTGATTCTCGAGCCACCGTTGTGAATATAGAAGTCGAAAATGATTGGTCTGGACATGGGAAAATCAAACTGAAGGTCCCGGACCTTCGACCGCTTCTTGCGAGTCCTCACCTTCGGTCGCTGGAGCTGAAAGGCGCGGTCGAGCCCATTGAGATCGTTGACTTCTGCTTGAATCTCGAGACCGACAAGAAGCTGACGTTCTTCAAGAGCAATTACTATGATGATTCCACCGGCTTTCTCGCTGCTCGAGGCTTCAGGAAAGGCGACCTTAAATGCAAATGCACGGAAATCTACAAGTGCTCGGCTCCGTGCTGCTTTGATGATGAGTTCATAATAGTAGAATGTGATATCAAACATTCAATCTTCCAGAAGGTCCACCCGAAGGACAACACAAAGGTCATCAGAGTGTTCGTCCAGCGTGTGGAAGGCGATAGGGATTGCAGATTCGGGAAGTTCGCAGAAGTCCACTTGCACGCTCACGGGATCGACGTCGCCGGCTATAAAGCAGAAAGCAAGTTGAACGATGCGATTTATGCAAGGGACAAAAAGAAACTCAAAGAGGAAATCTGTGGCCGCGCCCTATATTCACAATATTAAGTTGTGTGTGTTTACTTTAAAAGATAATAAATAGTGTGCTATTGTTTGCTCTGTTAGCGCCGACCTCTACGTAACGTTTAAGAGACCATACGCCGACCACAAAAACCTATTTTCTTTATTTTTTAAATTACAAATTTTTAATTTTGATTATGCGAGAATCATAAGTTTTGTTGCCTGTTTTGGCTGAGCATTGCGGCAATCTTGCGGCTCTGGCATTTTTTTCAGTGTTGCGATTTCGTTCGTTCCGGCAGCGGTGACGCCAATTACGACAACGAATCGCTGAACGATGATCCGCACTCGAAAACCATTTGCTTAGAGACGAAGTAACCACATCAACTAAATACTTCTTCTGAATCCTCAATCACCTCAATCGGTCGCGGACACTGAACTCGTAGAACACCATTAAGGCAGCCTACGAGGCTTCAGTTTGTATGGGTTTTGAAACCAGAGCTTGATTTTGGTCAACAGCGATCTCTATTGGTCCGCGCTTAAGAATCAATTTGAGACGCACTTACCACACCACCAACTACTTCTTGTGGAGAATCAATCTCTAATCGGTGTAGCTGGAATACGACGCCCTGTCATAAGACATAATACAAAAAGACATAATGCCAAAAGGCATAATGACCAAAAAGGTTTTATGTCTTATGACCGGACACCCTGGAATACCATTGAGGCAATCGTCCTGCTGAAACCCGTAATTTTAACACATCTGGTCGCCACTATATGATCGGTTTTCCCAAGGAAGACGAATGTTGCGAAGAACTTTCGCTGATGTGAAAGTACACGTTTACTCCCAAAAAACGCACTTCCTCGTTCCACGTTGAAAGAAGCAAAATTTAACCAAAGATAAACACAATTAGAGCTTTTGAGATCTATTGAATAGGCCTGAGCTAACATGTTTACCTAGCAGCTATCACGCAATCCTCCGTTGTTGCTATAAATTGTATCCTCCTTGTTTGTTTGTCACTTTCATCTCCGAAATTTCCTATTCAAAACTGTTGCTAGTTGCGCGGTTTGGCCAGTTGTTGATAGATGGGGCGGGTTAATGAACTTTGTGACCTGATACAAACGGAATGTAGTTCATTTGTTCCCTCGTCTTAGCGCTTGCAAAAACATGCCTAAAAGCATAAATCTATGTGCGCTGGACCCTTTGCTCGATTAGTCTGCAAGCCACCCGGAAAACATGGAAATGTGGTCGAGCAACAAGGGAAGACGTAGGTGAACATTGGTCTTCGCACCCGGAATTCCCGAAATACCGCCGCTCCGATCAACAAAAGACAAATTTTTGTCGTTTGACTGCAAGTTGGTGCTTCTTTGAGCGGTCACTCAGTGTACAAGCGACAGCTCAGTCAACAACTATGGGGTATCGCTCTAGTCAATCAGCTCACTTCAGTAATCCACCGCTTTTTGTACCTTGTTGCTAAAGTTCCGTCTTCATCAAAAATTGATGAATTCACGATTTCTCGTGCTCTCATGCACTTTGCTCATGATTCAGCTGTTAACTCTGTCACTAAACGTCCCTCAGACGGCAGACGGGCATTCTGGAAGGATGCAGTTTGAAATTACACGCTTTGAAATCATAAACATGTTTACCTACCGATTCTCCCAACCTCCGAAGTGTTTGTGCCAACCTGATGACCGGCTTCAGCCTAGCATGATGTCCACATAATGCTCTCCACTAAAGTGACGCGCGTTCTCCCGATCAAAGCACATCGTTTAAGTTAACTTTCGATGTACTCGTTGATTCTTGAGCTTTCGCCATCAGCGCGCTCAGGTCGCTCTTTTAGTCGACGCTAATCTCGGCGTTCCACCGCGTAAAGACCAAATTTTTGTGCTAAGACCAACTTCCCCCAAACAATCGCGCCGCTCTCACCGGTGGGAATCTCCTCAGAAGCGCAATTCCGCGAATGCTGCCTCCGCTCAAAGGCTGCAGTAATTGACGCATTTCACGGTTTGTGCACCTTGTAGCAAAGAAAATCACAGGCGCGCAACTGATTCCCCCATTTCTTCACGCCCCGATGCTATTTTGGCTCCGTGAGATGCGCCTGCTGCTATTCTTAGAGCCTCGCTCCCATTGCCGCCTACCTTTTGAGGTGCTGGAGTCACTTCCGAAAGGACATTTCAGGATTTGAAAAAACGTCTTTAGGACTTTCGTGCAGTTGATAAAAAATTCACTTTTGTACTTCAATTTCAAAGTCGCATCGCGGCCAAAGCGGAAGGGAGCGCCCAGCTCCGGGTTTGTACTACTTTGCGACGTTAACGTGAGCGTTCACACGCTGCAGTTCTATAAATTCCTTCCTCAATTTGGTCGCAAATCGACCTGAGAATTCGTGCGTGCGGATAGTAGATCGACCCGCAACTCGATTACTGCTTTGATAAACGTCAAACGTCATATGCCGGATATGCGCTGACCTCCGCGTCTCACAATTCAATTATTTGCCACAATTCGCCTTTTTACGGCGCGATTAAGAGTTCGTGCATAACAACGCCCTTGGCGCGCAATTTCAGCAAAGTGCGACACTAGCTGGATATTGCTGCTCTGAGGCGCAGGACCAGCAGCTGCCATGGATTTCCAGTACTACTTGAACGCCTATGGATTCCTCGTTCTGGGAATTCTGCTCGTCCTCTTCAATCTGCCGGTGTTGTCGGTCGTTTGCTGCACCAAGAAACTCCGGAATCAGTACGGCGTCCTGATCATCAGTCTGCTGAACGGATTCCTGTCTGGAGTGGTCTCCGCAGCATACGGTATCTACAGAATTGTGCTCTTTGCAACAGACCGCGATGAGACGATGATCACGGTCGACGAGTGCTTCTATAACGTGAGTTTTTGCATTTTTTGGTCTGAAAACGTGCAATGAGAGAGCAGGAGAGGGTAAATCAGGTTTGCAGGAGATTGACTTCATCTGCTTTACGGGGAAACGAGGGTTATTTTGAGAGGAGGCTGCATGCAGTCCTGGATTCTGTGGCACTGCTAGACTGTAGTCCTATCTTGGGTAGCAAAATGACAGAAAAATATGTTTTTTCTTCTTTTACGAAAGATTTTCAGTGATTTGGAGCTTCGCTTTAGGACCTTTGTGCTAGTTCAGCTCTTTGTGTGGGAGGTCTTGGCGCCAAAAGTTGACTTTGACGTTTTAAACATGTGTAAATCTCTCTCTCTCACACACACAGGACCATCAACCACAGGTCTATGTATAGCTCTTGCACTTCTAGGCACTCTGGGTACTTCATTTGAAATTCATTTAAACGGCAGGTGCGTCTACTGATTGCTGTCGCTCCAGACACATCATCAAACTTCCGTCAACTTCTTGGACACAGCGCTCTGATTGCTTCCCTCTGCGCTGCTTGAAATGCACCTAGCCACCGATATGTGACCATAAATCAGAAAGCAATCATATGATCGAATTTCATGCACACAGAGCCTCATATCGCGGCAAATAACAACAACTTTAATCATTAAGATAATCAACTTACGCCCTGCGCGGCGTAAATAGAAGGTGTGATCTCTGTCTAACAAGCAAATTCTAAGCATTGAAAGGTGAGAATTTGTCTTACTTTTGATCACATAAACAGCACATTAGAAGCTGCGAATTCTCCGAACTCATGAAAGCTCTTTGCACTGGCCATAACACATTTGGATTTCGCGTTTCCTCTGGTCTCATTTTCACATAAACGGGGTATAATGGGACCATTCTAGGACCATTCATTTGTGACGTTTGAGTTTGATTGCAAATGGAACAACCTCTAAATAAACTACGGTCGTTCTAATATACGACATTCAAGCATATAAATTAGACTAAAGACGGAATTAAAAATTAAAAATTAGAAATTAGACGAAAGACGGAAGGTCGGAATTAGACTAAAGACAAGGAGATTTTAGCAACGCAAACAGCGTTTATGATATCCGCCAACCGAACAATTTTTTGTCTTTTTTCGGTCATTCAGCTGCAGCGATTGTTTCTACAGCCGTTCTAGGAAAAGTTGAGATTGCGACAATCTTGTATCTGGCCATCTGAACAGTCACAACAACGACTGAAACGAGCCAGAACACAGACAACTTGTCTGTGTTCTGTTTGTCTCATTATTTGGTTTGCTTGTTAGCACACAATTCAATCCTCAAGAAATTGAGATTCGGTGTTCAACCACAGCGTTTGTGACCACACAAATTAATTTTTTTCCTTTTTCCGATCATTAAGCGGCAGCGATTCTGTTTCCGAGATTGCGGTGACCGTCAGTCTAGACAAACAATGACAAGAAAACGTTCACTGTCGCTAATTTCAGCCGCTAACATTCTTCCTCCTGTGGACATTCCCGATGACCGGGCTCGGATTGCTCCTAAACAGCATCGATCGACTTCTGGTCATCTGCTTTCCGCTCTCCTACTTCAAGTTCAACACAAAAGTCGTCGTTGTGTTGAACGTCGTTGCGTTGCTCATCAACACAGCGATCGTCTTTGTGGCCTGCTACGTTACGGTGAAGACGCAGCCGAGTGGCTTGAAGATCCACATTTTGTGCCAGTAAGTTGGTTTCTCTATGCGTTCAGCGCCAGTCTAACCCTCTTCTGTGATTTTCAGTCAAAACGAACTCTACACAAAAGGGATCTACATCTCCCTCGCCGCTCTTCGAACGATCTTCGCTCTGCTGGCCGTTCTGCTCATGTTTGTGGTCCTCATCGTGTTCATCAAGAAGAACGACGTCAGAAGCAAGCAGGCATTCCACACCGACAAAACGATGAAACGATTCAAAGCGCGTCAGATGAATTACACGAAGACCATGTTGATTTCTTGCATCGCCACAATCGGTAAGTACCGTAATCCTGATCATCGCAAGCAAGATTCAAGTTTCAGTGGTGTTCATAGCACCCTCTGTTCTGGCGATCATCGCGAGGACGACCTCCCTTGGCGCCTCCGGTCACGCCACAACGTGGACCCGATTCGTCAGCTTCTTCAACTCGTTCAACATCGCCATCCTGCTGATCTACCGCCAGCAGGACATCCGCTTGAGACTCAACAAGGCGGTGAATTACGTGCTCCGGAAGAAGGTGCTACAGGTCTCAACGATCGAGAGCTCAAACACCGATCCATCGCGTGCGCCCGGATTGTTGAACACGCCGACCAGGACGACGAGTCGGCGAGATTCTTGAATCGCGATCTGTTTTTGAGTTTCTTGTGGTGACGGCGAGCGAATAAAGTGTTTTCCGTCTGTCGCGGCGTTCCTGAAATCGAATAGAATTCAACTACAGAAGATACAAAACCGCGTTCTATAGTGAGAACAGGTGAGTAAAGGCTGGTGTTCCGCTTATAAACAAGCGAGCTTTCTTTGTTTCCTGCTTCCAGAGACTGAGCGCCTAAAGCGCCAACTTCTGCTGTGAGCCTAAAGTTGTCTGAAGTGGTCGGAATTCAGGGACGTTGGCGTTTCTGGACGCCGCGTAGAGCGATTTAGGATTTATCAAACATTTAGGATTTAGGATTTATCGAGAGACAGAAGAAGAACTTATAAGATTTAGGGGCGCTTGCTGCAACCTAACTGCTTGCATAGACAGAAACGTTAGTTTCCGACTTCTAACATTTGTTTTAAAGTTTGACCCAATTTGTCATTTTAACGCGTTTGACGAAAGCGTTCGTAGTTTAAGACCTGTTGTGAGTTTGATGGAAAATACGAAAACGCATTCAATATTTACAGGTGCTCTCGAGGATTCATCGCTACTCGCGGTTTTCATCGGGTGCCAATTAATTGTTTCGCTTTTCTTGAAATTAACAAACGAGGCACAACGAAGCGTCTCCTCTCTGTGCTCTCTGATTTTGATTTTCCGTCATTCAAGAAAGCCAATGCAATTGAATGTTAATTCTCCACAAATTGATTGACATTTGAATGCTATTGAGCGGCCAATTAACCGAAACAAAGAATTCAAACAAAATTACCACAATTACGCGTTGCCAGGAGAGTGCGCGAATTGAATTTGAACCTTATGGTGTTTTTCTCATTCAAAATTAGCTCAGAAACGGAGTCGCGCCCACGTTGTAGTGCGTTGTAATGTAGCATGTTTTTTAGTACTTTGGACTCCTGTGCAAACATCAACTAAAATTGGTAAACTGGGTACCAACCAACCTACCGTACTATCACCGTCGAAATCTCTGTGTTCTTGCGGTTTAGCAACGTCTATTTCACTGTCAGACTGAATTTTTCAAATTAACTCTTGAATTCGATGACTCTTGAATGGGCGTATTCTCCATGCAATCGCTTTAAAACAAAACCTAAAGCTTAAACTTTAGGTTCTAAAAAAACTTTGTTCTGTTCTTTGGACGTTTGACGGTCTCAACTGAATCAGTCGCTCGTAGACAATAGCGAATTGTTGAGGTTTGATATGATTTTGGATAGATTTAACCGATTTGTTCTAGCTGCAGTTTAAACGCTCCTCCTCTCGATCCTCTCGTTTTTGCAGTTTCAATATTTTTCACTCTTTTCCCATTGGTTTAGAGAAAAAATCCTGGTTTAATTACCTCAATTACGCAAAGGTCACAAGTTGCATTGTCACCCCATACTGTGACTCAAATTAATCCTTTGAAAAACTCCAGCACTGCCACCCAATTGCGCATTGGAGGCATCGTGTGATGACAATCGAAAGTTGGTGCGAACTTGTCGCCACATTTCTGCCCTTTGACGCTCGCAGGAAACTCAAAAGTTGTTTACAAGAAGGTCGAATGTGGGTTTCTGTCAACGCGAGGACAATCTGATTAATTTTAATTGAACTTTTTCACTAATCTTCGTCGTTTTCTAATGACGTTCAATCAACTCGGACGCTTTTTTCATGAACTTTTGAGTTGTTTAGTTCCTCGGGAGTCAACATCATGAACCTAGTCCCCAATCGCCATTCGAAGACCCACGTCAGCGACCGTAAGCGCTCGCCGCTTGTAGACGTCTGCTGCATCCTTACGCTCGTCAGTATCTGTTTGTCATCAGATCGTCCTTTCACCTTTTATTATTCGCTGTTTGGCAAAACAGGGTTAATAAAAGTGAAATTAGATTTGACTGAGGTTTGAATCAATCACCCCAAAGTCTGGAAAATAACGTTTCTAGACCAGTCTGGTCTATTCAGACAGCAAACTTAGCAAAGAGCTGATATTGCCCGATCAAGATTCTATTTAGTCTAAACCTGGCCAGCCTAGTCTCCTTAGTCAACCGGAACCAACCGATCTGTAACTGAGACTTCATCATCAGCCATCCAAGTAGAAGATGATGTCATGCCTGGACCTTCCGTAGCTCTATCTTTAGCCAATCGACCTATCTCTCGTGTCTCTAACGGCCGCTCTGTTTTGATGTCAGATTCACCTTTCAATGTGCAATAAAAAAAATCTATTTTGGATCAAACATCCTAGTTTTAGGCCTTCGGGAATATCACACACGCTGACGTTGCGCCCTTTTCCGATTTGTTTACTCCGGTTTACATTCCCTCTTCTTGACATTTCAGCGCATCATCCTCGATACCCCGCATTCCCAGTTGTTTTTCCGCACGGATTTCAGCTCAGCTCCTCTTGTAACTTTCCAATTACTGCAGGGTTTCAGCTGATCAGATCACCGCCACTCGCCTGACGTGACTTATCCATAAAAACAACCCAAATCTTCCGCAGAATCGCGAGAATTTGGAGGATCGCGTGTCCGTTTGTTTTTAATTTTAGCCGATAACTCGAACGCTCCCACGGAAAGCGATTCTCGGCACGTTGACGTTCTCTGGAGCCGTCGTAGCTGGGTGAGTTACGGTGTCACGAAATGGCATGTTCAGCGACTCCGCTGGGTACTCGCGTCCTGATGTTTTTACGTTGGAGGGCGGTGGAAGTAGCGGTGACAAGTGGTCATTAGACTCTGAGGACTGTTTTGATCCGGGAAACGCGATTAATGAATGTGCTGCCGCGAATAATAGCGTTAGATTAGTAATCGTTTCTGCCCCCAACATGAGTAACTGGCCATCGTGTGTAGCTAAAGGCGGTTTTGGTATTTTCCAGTTCAGACATGTCTCGGTTCAGTCTGAACAGTGATCTGCGCTGCCCTGGCTGACCTCTCTCACATTTGCTTCTATTTCAATGACGCATTCGACGAATCTGAGGTCGTTTCTCGATAGCGGAAAACTGCAATTGTCCAGAGACACAGGCGGTGCTCTGCGCTAATTGGCGACGTTTACCGCGCCTCTTTCGTGAAGTTTTGCTCGATTTTTGAGATTCCACCTTTCCACTTTCTCTTGAGTTTTCCGCCCAAAACGCAGCCGGAAGTGTGTGCAAGGGCATTTTTAGTGTCCTTAAACGCGATTCCCCAAAAAATGAGCTTCCTTGTGTTCGCTTCGTCGCGCCGTTTTGTGCAGCAAATGAGGTTAAACGATGAAGGTCGGCTAATTCCTTATTAGTCCATTGCTGGTCGATTTGCGACACAAACTGCAGGTGTTTGAGATCCTTTGTGCTGATATGCTAATGAAGTAGCCGTTGTCGTGCACTTTCACTGATTTCTGCAGCTGAAAAATCGGTGATTTTTAACCAAAGTCGCCATCTGGCACTGTGCGCTTTATTCTCAGTGCCTTCCAACCTTTGGCCGATCCAACCGATTCCCACAAACATTCCCACACATGACGATTCTGCACAGCGTGTGTTGCACCCGTTTTTCGCGCCTTCTCTCGATCTCTGGTCCTTCATTTCGCGTCTCTTTCAGACTCAAATGGACGTCCAGGGCTACATCTCCAGCTACGGCTTCCTGCTGGTCGGCATTTTGCTCATTCTCTTCAATTTCCCCGTTTTCTTCTTCGCCGTTCTGAATACGAAGCTGCGCTGCTACTACGGGGTGCTGTCATGTCGCTGGTGAACGGCATCATGATCGGAATCGTCTCGATTGGATATTCGGTCTTCAGACTCGTCATCCACGCGCAGGGAAAGAACAACGACACCGTGCCCATCCAGACCTGTTTCTATAACGTAAGTTGAGCCAAGAATTCAAGCCTCACGCGGCTGTTCTTGACCCAAACAAGACTCATTCGAGCCCATTTTCAGCCGCTCACCTTCTTCCTCCTCTGGACGTTCCCGATGAACGGCCTCAGCCTCCTGATGATCAGCGTCGATCGCTTCATCGTCGTCATCTTCCCGCTCTTCTACTTTCGCAAATCCAAATCGATCATCATCGTCATCAACGTGGTCGCGCTGCTGATCAACGCTCTGCTAATGACCTTTACCGTAGTCTACACGCTCGTAGAGTACCCTCCCGGCACGCTGGTCAACATTCTATGCGCGCAGAACCAGTTCCTCTCCACTGGAATGTACATTTTCGTGGCGGGATCCCGGATCGCGTTCTCCATGGGCTTCATTCTGCTCATGGTGGTCGTTGTCGTGTGTCTGCGCTGGCAGCATCAAGTGAAGGTCAAACAGGCCTTCCAGACCGAAGTGCAGCTCTCCAAGTTCTCGAAACGGCAAATGGATTTTACAATGACCATGATGGTCTCCTGCGCCGCCACCTTCTGTGAGTCAATTGACTAGTAAAGCTCGGATTTTCATTCGATTTACTGTTTCAGTTCTGTTCATCCTGCCGTCGGCCTATGCGATCGTGGGAGAGGCGACCGGAATCGACGGCAAAGGCGACATCAGCACGTGGACCAGATTTGTAAACTTTGGAAATTCGTTCAACATCGCCGTGCTTGGTGCTCTACAGACAGCGGGACATGCGGAGGAAGGTGTTCTTCGCGATGAAGCGAATTTCACTCGGAAAATTGTTTCATTTGAGAAGCTCGATGCTCCACAGTTCCACGTGTTGAGTGTGATGCGTGACGTTGTGAACTGAGAGCTTCCACTACTCGAATGAACCTTCACTCAACTCACAATTGATGACAGTATGCTGTTGTGACAGATCAGATACGAATTTCCTCAGGGAAAGCGCAACAAGAGCCTCAATTCTCTCGTCTATTTTCAACGGAAAATACCAAGGCGCGCTAAGGCGAATTTCTTATTTCACATTGAATTGTATTGAATTCGCATTGACCACATTGAATTCGCCAACTTGGCGACGACGATTTTGCACCACAAACCTGTGTTTACTGTGTCAATCGAGACCTCGCGACATCGAATTTCTAGAATGGCCCTGGAAACACAGAATTGTGGCTGGATGGTCGAGAATCGACGAAAATTCGTGCTTGGCGGTCGCCGTGGCTTTTTGTGCTTTTCGCAGCCAAAAGGCCAAACGGCAACGGTGTTTCCATGGCCATTCTAGACCAATTCGATGTCGCGAGGAACGCCCATGCCATCAGAATCACTCGAAACAGCCGTAAATAGTACGACCGCAATCAAATCGCGCCAAGACCAGTGATTTTCTAGGAAATCCTCGTTAAATTTTGTTATCTCAAGACAAGACTACAAAAATTCTGATTTCAACACCGAGGTCGCAAAGGTCAAATTATTAGCGGATTATTATTAGGTATGAGCGGAAATTTCAGAAAAATCCCTTTAAACGCTTCTAAAAATTGCAATACGAATCGTGGTAAGCCAAAAGCAAGGCTAAAGGCAGTCAATCCAAGCCTCAAGCAGTTACAATATGGTTAGCCATCTGAAGATGCTCAAAATAGTGTCCAAAAGCCAATCCAATTGAACTCTCTGTTCAAATCCTCTGTTGTGCATCTAGAACGCGTTGCTTGGCGCATTGCTTTCCAGATATTTAAGTTTTTTTTTTATCGAAATGATGAATAGTTGCTCGCAGCTATGGATTCGATGCCTTTCGCGTTCATCGACGAAGTTTGTCACCAACTGACCGCCGCAATGTTGGAGCGTGTGGCGGATCTCCGAACGCCGTGGTCGCCTGTTGGCGCGTTGCACAACAAGAATCGCGAAGAACTTGTGTTTCGGATGTGCGCGATGGAAAACGACGACGAAATTCGCAACTCCATAATCAGTGATTATATGTTCAGCCATCCTAGCTGTAAGTACATAAGGTATACAGCTATTTCCTTCGTGAGCAGCAACTCTCCTGAGCCGCCCAAATACGTGGGAACTTCTGACCAGGTGATCAGCAGGCTGCGAAAGATCTTCTTCCTGACTTCAAACTGCAAATTTCTCGGCGCACTGCAAGAGCATAACAACAACCACCCGGTGCAGAGAGAGTTCTACCGCCTCTTTGCAGCGTGTCCCGCGTTCAAGTCGATCGAAATCCACGAACAAACGAATGAATGTCACGAGTTCGTTGAGCGTCAGTTGCAACACGGCAATCTGGAATATCTGGATTTCTTGCCCTTTCACGGTTTGAAAGGAGCACGTAACCCCGCTACATGGCCCGAGCGCTTCAATCCGCTGCTCAAATCATTAGTGCAATCGACTCGTTTACGCGTGCTTCAATTAGGTGGCACGAATCTGCACATCGACTTTGAGCTCGCATCGCTGTACATGGAGCGTTGGCGCTCGAACACTTTGACTAAAGAATCAAGGCTCAGCGGAATTCTGTCCTTCCCTGAGAGCGAAATTAGTCGGTTACATCCAAACCACCCGGTTGTCACAGCATGTTGGGGATACTACGTGCAACTCGATGAAGACACAAAAATCCGACTGGTCCGCGGTGACGGTGACGAAGTGAGTTTCATCTCAATTCTTTACAAGGCTCGTTGGAACTGGTAGGTTTCGACGACAGCTCTATGCTTGACAGTGCTGTCTTGTAAGTGATTTCTTGTAAGTCCTTCTCTATCTTAATGTTAAAATTTTATAACGCGGTTTTGTCACACGAAACAAAACTCTTATATGTGACCACGTTCGAGCCATGCTGGATTTAACGTAGCAATTGTCCGCATGTTTTGGAATGGGAGAGAGAGAAAGAGTCTCCGCCAAGAGGCAGATTTTTCTCATTCAGTCACAAATCTGTGCTTGTATGACGAAAAAGAACGCTCATTTCATCGTAATCACTTGAAACGGCCGAATCAATGTGGCAAAGCGCATCATTGTGAAATCGTGAACTGGACCGCACATCAGGTAGCCCGATACATTTTCTGCTTAGCGCCGGCATCTTCAAACACCAAAATGCCGGAAATACGCGGTATGTGAGATTTTGGCGTCAAACGCGGCGTGGAAGTTAGAATATCATGACCTACGAAGCCTGACATGCCAACAACTAAGCTAATTCACTAAGGCAGTCAGCCTAAACCTAAAGCGGTTACTGTATGGTCAGCCAGTACAAAGAAAGCCTTGGGCGAGTTCAAAGACAAGTTTTAGGAATCATATACGTTTCTGTCAGCTTACAGTATTTAAAAAGTGACAAAGACAAAATTTTGGCTCCAAAACGACCGGTGCCAATATGGGAGCGCCAAAATGTCACAATTCGGTAATGCGAAGTAGACAAGTTGTCTACACCAACACATCCAACGGATAGAACTCCATTGTCGAGCAAAGTTTTTTTTGTACCGCTCTGTTGTATTAACCTTCGGAGCGTCTGAAAAGGCTGAACAGCAAAATGCTTAACATTCAAAACGATTTTTTTTAGAAACATTATACACATGACGCAGATAAGACGATTTCGAACACCACGACATTTTGTTCCCGGTGACTGTTTTGCTGAACTTTGAACTGGAGATACGTTGAATATATCAGTGAAGCACAGTTTCTTATTTTAACAGAAAAACCGCTAAAATGAAAAGTAAAATGAGTAAAAAGAGCTGTGTTGATCTGTTGCCTGCAACTTTCGGAGCGTCTGACGTGATGATATGAGTTGATCCAGATCAACGAGCCCCCCCCCCAAACAGCCTATGTTTCCAATTGCATCTTGTTCGCTGGAACAACTCACAAAGACGAGCCATCGAACGGCAGGCCGCACGCGAAAAAGGGTTAAACGCCCGAAAAAAGGAAAAAAATGGTTTGTTCCGCATTCGGATCTCTTTTGCGTTCATTTCTGTCAATTCTGTAGGAGCACTTTGACATCGCCATCATACACAATAGTTTCAACTTCCTTTTCCATAAATGTAGCTGCACTGGCTGGCTTCCATACGTGCTGGAACCGACTTGTTGCTTCTCATAGATGGTCCAATCACGGTTGTCTTTGTCATGGCGGCTCATCAAGTGCTGTTGACACAAAGCCTCGCAGGGAGCCTTAGGCTCAAAAGCCAAATCCGCCTGTTGTTTGAGCGAACCTTGAATGGAACGAAATGACGTGTTTGTGAATTGTTGGAGTACGTGCGGGAAATTCCTCAAAAGCTACACGGATTGCGCCAGTGTGGGACGTGAGATTTACCAATAAATTCGTCTTTTCCGTGTTTTTCTCATCCCAAAAACAGTCCAGTGTAGCATGTGTCGCATAGTGTCGTCTGAACTGGTTCTCAGCCAATCTGGCCTTTTTACTTAATTTTCTTAGCATTTTTGCGGTTTATAAATGAAAGAAGCAATTTCGCTCTGTGCTTCACTGATACGGTCAACGTATCCCCAGTTCAAAGCTCAACAAGCAATCTTAGCGGGCCAGAGATCGTCTTACCTGCGTCATCCGTATAATGTTTTTAAAAAAAGAGCTATGTTGAATGTTAAGCACTTTGCCTGTTAAGCCTATTGAGGTGCCATTTCCTATTTAAATATTTAAATAAATAAATAGTCTTGAAATTAACTCAGCGTGTAGGAAAAACAGACTTTACCCCATTTTTAATTTGAGCATTTTAACTCGAAGCAACTCTATTTCATAACCAGTTGTTTTAAAATCATCTAAAATATTCAGATCCTTCATAGTTTGCGCATTTTGATTCAAAACCACAACGAATCAAATTAGTGACGAAGCACAGATCAATCTGACGACCAAATTTTAGCTAATTGTTTACAGCAAGACACAATGTTAGCGTAAGTTGTACTAAACAATTATAACCGAATATCACCGTCTTCACGTGGTAGGATTACAGCTAATAAAAGCTACAGTACAGAGACCCCCCTGAGCTAATACAGAGCTTACAAAGTCTGTTTGGCCTTGTTAAAACTTGCTTTTTTTGTTATTTCTCAAAGTATAAACGATTTATGATGCCAAAACGTGGATTCTGAGAATTATTGGTTGATTCGTTTCCTTTGGGTTTTTTGGTTTTTAGTCGTGTCTAAAGTAGACCTAAAATGGTCGTCTACGTCCTCGCTTAAAAACAACCAAACGCCCTAAGTTTGACCGAATTTAATAACCTAAATAAATTTATTAACTGAACCAAAACATTGCGGTGTACTTGAAAGTTGTCAAGCACTCGCGCACACGTGTTCTCAGCTGCATTTTCTATACAAAGCCTAGTGCCTGTAAAACAGCGCTCGGCTTCATTCTCAGGTTCTTTGGAAATGAGGAACTAATGATTACAATCGTCACTCTGCGCTTGCAAAGGCTCCAAAATGAGAAAAACAAGAATTGTATGACCGACGCACTGTTGACTACGCGTTAGTGCGTAATCAAGTAAACGGAGGTCGATTCAATTTCGCCCATTTCTCTCAAACGACAAGAGCTACAGTGTTTCGAGTGCTTATTCTCTGAATCCTGCTGCCGTTAATCTCTTTCTCTCAATGAAGTAACTGGGAATCATAAATTGGAGCGGTTTTTGTTTATTTTTACGCTTTTTAACCCAATTTGCCTTTAAAGCCTTAAAAATGACCTTCTATTCTCCTGCTCCTGTTGTGACCACAATTCTGTGTTTTTCTAGACGAATCGTAAACAGCTCAGTAAACAACTGGAAAAAATCAGCCTATTCTAAAAGCAACGGTCACGAATTTCAGCCGCTTTGAGAGTTTCTGGTGCAGTGCGCGTCCTTCGTAACCTCTAATAACCTAAATTGTTCTACTCCGATCCCGTATTGTGGAGCGGCAAAGTCGTTTTAAGCGCATGACACATCGGCACAAAAACGACACAAAGAACACAAAGAACGCAAGCGTTAAGCCACAATCAATTCAGTCTTTGTCCGGTTGACCGCGTCTTCCCACGCGCTTGGCCGCCCAAGCTTTAAAACTGACCCTTATTTATGACTGTACGATTTTCTCAAATCATTATTCAAACTAACTCAAAGAGCTCCTGTTGTGACCACAACTCTGTTTGTTTGATCTCTAGACGAATCGTAAACAGCTCAGTAGGTTACAACCGGAAAACAAGCCTATTCTAAAAGCAGCGGTCAGGAAGCCGCTTTGAGTGTTTCTGGTGCCGCGCGCGTCCATCGTAACCTCACATTGTTGTACTCCAAATCCGCCAAAGTATTGTGGAGCGGTAAAGTCCTTTCTAGCGCTTGACACATCGACACAAATGACACAAATGACACAAAAACGCAAGCGTTAAGCCACAATCAAGCACTTTATCAATCCTGGCAGTTTTCAGTCTTTGTCTGTTCTTCCCACGCGCTTGGCCGCCCTCGACGAATGTTTCATTTCACTTGTTTCGGAACTCGTCAACATCATTCAAATCATTAATTTTCGCCGTCATTTCCCACTAAAATCAATCATTCCCAGGCTCTATTATTAGCGTTTGTCCATTCTAAACCTCTGTTTATCGACATTCTCTGGTGTAAACAATTTGGTCAATCGTATTTCATTCGGTCACAATGCATGCCAACGCCCCCTGCTCACGCATCGTTGAGGAAGGAAATTCCAGAGACAGTCAGGGCGTTCAGGGTTCACTTTTTGCGAATTTCCCACACGTGAACACGTGACTTTGACGTCGCGGAAGCTCCCACAGTTTGCAAAAGAAAGGCTCTGGTGAATTGAAGCTCAGTTTCCGCTGTTCAGCCCTTCAGTTGCCGCTAAATGCGGTCATTAATCTACATTTAATGAATCGATGATCTCCGATTCCTTGTGCCCCGCTCGAATGTCCAATTCGCACGTGCAACAGCGCTATTGCAGATGTCGATTGTCGCTCCGTTCGTGACTCCTGCGGATAACTATCACTTAATGGACGAGTTTGTCTTTAACAGCGCAACGCCCACGCTCATCATGTGTGGGCTCTACATGGTTCTAGGCAAGGAATTGAACTGATTCTGAGTTACAAGACTGTTTCAGGCGTGACAGCAATCCTGGCGAACCTCCTCAACATCGCGGTCTTCCTCGTGAACGACGAATTGAGGAAGAAATACATGTTCTACATCGCGTTGGACGTCGGCGAGCTGATCAACGGCCTCTCCTACGTCCTCACAGCGATCGGCAGAGGCGCAGGTGTCCTCGACGGCACCTTCGCTATCCCCATCAGCTTCCACGAGTGCTTCTTTGAGGTAAGAGGGTACTGTAGCCCTGATATAGACGCCTCTTTTAGCGCTATTGGGTGCACACGCTGATCATGGGCACCGAGCTGCCGGCGCTGATCACGATCGT
>MQUG01003862.1:0-12046 GCA_007213375.1 Steinernema feltiae | reverse complement strand
CTGGACATGGCGAACACGCGTCATTGCGCGATCATCACCTCCACCGCCGCCTTCTACTCCACGTTCCACTTTACCTTCGTCGTCAGCGCCTACGTGGTCAGCTTCAGCTCACTTTTGGTCATTTTCATCGTCCACAGGGTACCGTAACCCGCCTATTGGCTTAGTAAATGTTATTCGCCTTCAGAGAATCAAAAAATCGACCAAAGTGGCCTACGGTAAGAAGAAGAGCCCTCAACTCGCTCTGTTCCTCTCCGTCACCGGCTCCTCGATCATCTCGGTGGCGATGCCGAGCATCGTGATGATCGGCATACGGTGGCAGTGGTTTCGCAATCAACGATATCGGCGTTGGTTTGCCTATGCCACTACTGGGTGAGTAAGCATCCCGGATTCGACTCAATCTGTGCTTCCTCCAGGTTCCTGTCCATCACAAACACCATACTCAACTTCATTTTCCGCGAGGAATACCGTAATCAACTGAAGAATTTCACAAAACTCCGCTTCAAATCAGCAGGAAATTCAATGATCTTCCGCTCGTCTCGAATCAGTCAATGTCCGGTGACACATCTTGTCCAATAAGTCATGTAGATTACGGTATTTACTACAATACACCAACACCTATCTGTACAGTTTTGAACCCTGAATTGCGGAAATAGTTTGTAGTTTGGTGGTTGGGTAAGCCGGTGGTGGTGACGATGATCTTCTGGGGCGCATTCACCTTGATGCAGAGCCAACGGAAGCAGCGTTTTCAATTGTCTACGGTATTCTTCCCTGAAGAGGCAGTTTCATGACTGTGTTGGTTATGGAACAGGAAGCTGAAATGACAAATGTGAGGGCTGAAATGGTTATTTCAAGCTTACCCAGTGGTCGAATAGGTCCAGACCGACGATGATATCACCAACAGAGAACCATTGCCACCGTATCCCAAATCATCACAATGCTCGGCATGGAGACCAGGATGATGGAAATGCCGGTAATAGAGAGGAAGAGACCGAGCTGAGGGCTTTTTCTTGTTGCCGTAGCTGTTCTGGACTTGTTTTCTTCATTCTCTAAAGTGATTTTCATAATCAAGCAATTAGAGTTTTGTTATCACGAACCCTGTGAATGACGAAGATGACAGAGAGCGAGATGAAGCTGACGACGTAGGCGACGACGACGAAAGGTGAAGTGGAACGTGGAGTAGAAGGTGGCGGTGGAGGTGATGACCGCGCAGTGCCGCGTGTTCGCCTGCTTTCGAAGTTGTGATAGGCGGAGAAGGCGGCGACGCTCAGGAAGCACTGCAACGCCAATCTTAGCTCTGTGATCCTCACAATGCCGACTTACAAGCTGCACAGCGACGATGAAGACCAGCGAGAGAATCTTTCGTCTTCGTGGTGAAGATCCTACTGTAGAGTTTGGGTTTGTGGACCGCGAGGATCCGCTCCGACGGAGACGACGATCGTGATCAGCGCCGGCAGCTCGGTGCCCAGGATCAGGGCGTGCGACCAGTAGCGCTGAAATGGCCATGTTTGAGTCTGCATTTTGGCTACAGTAACCCTACATTGAAGAAGCAGTCGTGAATGGTGATCGGCTTCCCGAAAGTGCCCGCGAGGACACCGTAACCGCGCCCGATGGAGGTCAGGATGTAGCAGAGGCCGTCGAAGAGCTCCGCGACGTCCAGGGCAATGAAGAACATGTATCTCCGGCGCAGATCGGCGCTCGAGAGGAAGACGGTCATGTCGAAGATGTTGGCGGCGATCGCCACGATCCCTGAAAGCTCCTCGTAGAGAAGAGTCGCTTCAAGACCGCGTTCCTACCCAGAAACATGTACAGCGAGCACATGAAGAGGGTCGGCGTGGGGTTTGAGAAGACAAATTGGCTTGATAATACGCTCTCAGCGGGCGCTTGGTGAGCCATGTCGACGAGAAATGCAGAGAATGACTGTCAAGCGACAAGAGCGAGAGCCATCGATGTAAATAGGAATTAGTCTGCTGGGGAGGGAACTAAACTAATTTACTCTTTAAAGCGGTCTTTTAGCGCTGCAATGTAATTGAATGCCGTAATGTGGTTACGGTAACCCTGAGTTACTATCAATTGATTAGTGTTCAAATGTCAAAAGTCGCCATTATTCTCGTTTAATCAAATAAATGGTGGCGCTATGCATTCTCTGTCTAGGCATTGTAACAGACGTCTAATCAACTAAAAATGGATTCAAGTTATCTCGAAAAAAACGATCGGAAGGAGCTGAGGAGGACGAGAAACGTTTCTCCTTGTAGACTCGCAAAAACAACTCAACAACAAGATCAAGCGTGAATACCTCTCTAATGGGCATTTTCCGCTATCTACAGCGACATGTTTTCACCAGAAGATGGCACTTTGAGCGCGGAAGTGGAAGATGGTGATTTGCTGTAGGACGAAACATTCTATGACGCCGTTTTTTTGTGAAAAGCAGACCTAACCTTCTTTGTAAGCCGACAACACAAGAAGCCGTGAAACCATCTTGAAGCAGTAACGAATATTTGGATACTTGAGCGAGGCTCGACGCCCTCAAAACACGCATTTTGTAAGATTTATGGCTGCTAACAGCTGTTTTTAAAGGTTTATTATGTCTTTAATCGTTTCTCTAATTGTGATTAGAAAAACTTTTTTTACTCTTTAACCTCAATTCGATGCTGTTAATTTCTATTGTTGTGAGGCTGATATGATCAAAAACCACATTTTTTTAACAAATAACAGCCAATGGCACGGCTAACACACACTTGATTGATTTAACATTTCACGTTTGCCAACTTTTAAAACTTTTAACCGCTACAGTAACCCTACATTGAAGTTTAACCTTAGTTTAACCAAAGACACAACAAGGCGGACATCCCACTGTTCGGAAGAACTACCGCCCTGGTGGAGTGATTGATCACTGGTAAGCTCTAGTCCTCGAGCTGAGCTGCCCTGGTTCGATTGACTCATCAAAAACGGGGAAATTGACGTTTGTCGTCGTCGTTTTTGGACTTTTCACTCAGTGAACAGCTGTTGATTCTCGCTTCGCTGAACTTCGTTTTGTGCCTCATTTAAGCTACAAAAATGAGGCAACTAAAAGACCAAAGCATTGACGTTAGAGAAGCACTTGTAGCAGGTGACGAACACATCAAAATACGAGAATGTTGAGGATACTCGCCCACGTCTGCAACGTTTCTCTACGTCGGTGTCGTCAACCCCAAAAAACACTTTCATGTCGTGCAATCAATTTTTCGCCTAAATTGACGGAAAAAACAATTAGATGACTAATACTGAGCTAACTGGTCAACTGAAGCGATCGTGATGTGATGTGTCGCAGGAAAACAGGATTCGGCAATCAACAATCAAGTCACGATGTCATAATTTCATATTCTCCCACGATCGGTTTCTCCAGAAAACATTCCAGAAGAAGCGGAGAGGCGTTTGGAGCAACAGTCCGTGGGACTTTCTTGAGAACCGTCAACTCAAGTGAAAAGTTCATGGATCGAAATCTTTGAATTTCCCAAGAGCGCCGTTCACAGGGACAGTCCACGAGGTACTGGTGGCACGAACCCTTGTTGGTTCTTGTAAAGTTACAGGCTTGTTTTGCAAATCACGCGTCATGATCCATTAATCAGACACTAATTCACTTTGCTCAACGTGAATTGCTCTGTTTGTCTCCAATGCTGACTCACTGCTCGCAATCATGGAAGCCTCGCATTTCGCGTCAGTTCGCTCCGTTTCATTGACCTGAGTTCAAGGTAACGTCAAGAGCTTTTGCGAAATTGAGAACTTCAACTTACTTTGACCTTTCACACGCAATTACACAACCCTTTGTCCCGAAGCAGATCTCCAACAGTCAGATTTGAAGATTCCTAGAATCTTCAAATCCTTCCCTGTTAGTCGCACGAGCTGTATGCTTTACCGTTAGTGGAGTGCCGTGTCTCAGTGAATTCACCGTTTTCATAGATCCCTATACCTACAAGCTCATGCTTAGCATTCCACAATCTGTTCACGCACTTTTCCGCATTCGCACACGACTCTGAAAGTCGCGTTGGACGCAACGCAAACTAATTACGAGAGAACAATGCCGGCTGCGGTCAGGTAAATAACCTCATTGTGCTCACGCGATCCGCCCGCCTCCTCCGCCTAGCCCAGCAGCTTCTCATTTGCGGTGTGCCTGCCATGGACAACGTTTCCGCAGCTCCTGCGACTCATGCTGCTACAGGACAACACCTCTCTAATGAGTTTGTCTTCTCAAACCCCACGCCGACCCTCTTCATGTGCTCGCTGTACATGTTTCTGGGTAGGAACGCGGTCTCAAAGCGACTCTTCTCTACGAGGAGCTTTCAGGGATCGTGGCGATCGCCGCCAACATCTTCGACATGACCGTCTTCCTCTCGAGCGCCGATCTGCGCCGGAGATACATGTTCTTCATCGCCCTGGACGTCGCGGAGCTCTTCGACGGCCTCTGCTACATCCTGACCTCCATCGGGCGCGGTTACGGTGTCCTCGCGGGCACTTTCGGGAAGCCGATCACCATTCACGACTGCTTCTTCAATGTAGGGTTACTGTAGCTGAACTGCAGGTTCAAACAGGCCATTTCAGCGCTACTGGTCGCACGCCCTGATCCTGGGCACCGAGCTGCCGGCGCTGATCACGATCGTTGTCTCCGTCGAGCGGATCCTCGCGGTCCACAAACCCAAACTCTACAGTAGGATCTTCACCACGAAGACGAAGATTCTCTCGCTGGTCTTCATCGTCGCTGTGCAGCTTGTAGGTCGAGAATGTAAGGCTCACAGAGCTAAGATTGGCGTTGCAGTGCTTCCTGAGCGTCGCCGGCTTCTCCGCCTATCACAACTTCGAGCAGGCGAACACGCGGCACTGCGCGGTCATCACCTCCACCGCCACCTTCTACTCCACGTTCCACTTCACCTTCGTCGTCGTCGCCTACGTCGTCAGCTTCATCTCGCTCTCTGTCATCTTCGTCATTCACAGGGTCCGTGATTCACGCCGTCTAACATCCAATAATCGTGTAAATTGCTTTAGAGAATGATGAAAAACGCTCAAAACAGTTACGGCAGCAAGAGATCTCCCCAACTTGGCCTCTTCCTCACTGTTACCGGTATTTCCGTTATCCTGGTCTCTATGCCGAGCATCGTAATGATCGGAATACGGTGGCAGTGGTTTGCGGTCAATGACATCATCGTTGGGCTGACTTACTCGACCACTGGGTAAACTCAGAACCACATTTTCAGTCTTAATCCTCAGTTTGCAGGTTGTTGTCCATAGTCAACACTTTCATCAACTGCATGTTCCGGGTCGAATACCGTAGGCAACTAGGAGTTCTGCTGCCTTCCATCTTCCCAACTCTAACTGCCGACATTAAATCGCGAACAATCGCCGTTACCAGGCTTATGCCTTCGGTCCGTCCTGCTACGGTCTCTATGACTGCTGACGACAGACCTGTGAAGAAATCCACAAAGTCGAGGATTTTCATTGTTCGCCTCTTGGTGAAATAAATTAGACGCTTAGTCATGCCGCTCTCATTGGAGTAGCGAATTCTCGGGATTGTGTCGCGCACGTTGTGAGTAAGTGCCGTGATCTTCGGTTTTTTTGGCGATGTTTTGCTCTCAGAAGTAGTTTTTCGGATTTTTCAAAGTTCACAAACATATTTGTACCTGGTCTATAAGGACCAGCTGGCGCCAGGCCAGGTTAAATTACCTATACAACTCGGCATTAGCAGGTGCATAAACAAGCCACTAATTATAGATTCTGCGAAGCGTTGAGGGCATTGTGGGAGGCATCAAATGAAGCATCAAATGTACAAATGTCAATTGTGAAACAACTACAGTACACCTGCCTAATTGTATCCAGTCCTGCTCATTCACGCTCCAAATTCGTTTGATAATTGTGTGTTTTTGGTTCATTTTGAAGTGTACGGAACTAATGATCATCTCGTTTGTAGCAACATTGACGGATACATTCTGTCTTGTTGTACTCGAAAACTGAGTCAGATCACGGAGTATTCTTCTATGACTCTTCAATTGGTATAAACTGAAGAAGGACGAGAACTAAGAACGGTGCGGCGGATGTATTCCTATGCTTTTTGTTGCAATCGGTTCTGCGCGCAAATCGTGACGAATCTCAGTTTCCCTGCCAGCCAGCCTGTTGGAAGGTCTCCATTTTTAGCCACTGGTCGATGAACTTGATATGCTCACCGGTAATACTCAAATTCATCAATCCAATTTGTTCAAAATCAATTTTCTTTCTCATGATTAACAACTTTTGTTAATCAACAAAGTAAAAAGTTCATTTTTTAAGTCAATTTCCCGTGAAAAGTCAGAGAAATGAACGATGACTCTGTTCTTGACTGTGAAAAACACTTTTCCAGCTGGAATCGACACGATTCGAAGGAAAGATGACGACTGTGGATTGCTGCTGTTCGCGTAAAGGTAACAGGCAAACATGCCTTGAACCTTGAACTCTTTTCCCACATACTTTTGCCAAAACAACCCTCAATTTTCAATTTTGCTGTTTGGAACGTATGCCCACAGCAATGAGTAGAAGGTTTGTTTCTAAAGTTCCACAAACTTTAAAGTTTGGAAAACAGGTTTGACGTAAAAACAGATCTGACCTTGTGGGATCTGACCTACTCCACGCAAACATAATCCAAAATTGTGATCACTGGTGACGAAGCTCTTTGAAGTCTTTTTCATTGTTTTTGAGGTTTGACCACATTTTAAATCATTACATGGCGATAACTAAACTTAGGTTCCGCCCTAGGCTCATCATAGGCTTGTCGTTTAGCCTGGTTTGTTGACTTAGCAGGCAGTGTAGGGAGCAGTGATCTAGGTGCCACGTTGCATAAAGAACAGTATTATGGCGCCCAATCGTCCCGGTGCTTAAACAAGCCGCCCTCCTTAACGTCGTCTCTTTAGAGCGTCTAGGAGATCGAAGTGGGAGTTGGAGAAGCATCAGATGTGCGATCAGTGATCAGTGACATAACGCTTAACTCAAATCGGCTGTACTGTACTTCGCAAGCATTCGATTAGCTGCAACGTTTAAGTAAAAAAAGATCTGATGTCATAGTAGATGTGTCAGGTCGCCCGCGCTCTGTTGTTCCTGCTCACAAGCGAACTAATACGCGTGTCAGTACACTACACCCGAACTTCAAAGTGAGTGCTTCTTTTCATTTTCACAAAGAGGAGACGCTCTACATCATTCGTTAAGGAACACGAGATTGTTTGTTCAGTCTGGATTGCCCAAA
The DNA here is from genome assembly GCA_007213375.1 of Steinernema feltiae. Lineage (NCBI taxonomy): Eukaryota > Metazoa > Nematoda > Chromadorea > Rhabditida > Steinernematidae > Steinernema > Steinernema feltiae. The sequence continues at coordinate 4,809 of MQUG01003862.1, read as the reverse complement.
AGACAGAAACGACGAGCTGGGAAGGCATCCGTTCGTGTGCCGTCTTCTCACATTGGCTTTGCATTGTTCACTCATCCTGGCACAGACGAAGACACTTCTGTTAGATGGTTTTTGGGCAGTTCACTATGAGTACGAATAATGAGGCGGAGAGACGCGTGCGGAGCGATGATGCTCGTTTTGTGGTGACACGGGTTCATCCTAGATCTTCCAACTATCAGAAACTTTGAAGAAATTGAAGACGTTATGGTCGATAATTGTCCTCGGGTCGTCTGATTCAACCGGTCTGGAAAGCCTGAAAGTTGGCAATTATCTCTTCAAAACTTCATGTGACGTCTTTGTAGCCTGTCCGGAATAGCCTCGTTGTTTTCGTGACAAAAATCGTTCGCTTCCATTTTCTAATCTCTCTTTCTCGCAAATCGAAGATTCGCGGTTTGAAGCAAATTATTTAACGTTTTGTCGCCGCTGAGTCACCGATCAGCGGAAGGAGAAGAGCGAATGATTCAACGTCTTGTTTCCTACGTTAATCACTGCAATTCGTCTTCAACACATGAAGTAGGCAAAACATTTCGCGCTAAATTCATCTCAGAATCTCTGGCTCTCCTCTCTCTTCTTTCTCTCTCTTTATTCCAACGTTAAATCACAGAAGAACAAGCAGTAAACGGGCTAGATGCCACGTACGAGCTGCTCCACCGTCGGCTGGTCGAACTTGGCGATTTGCGGAAAGTGCTTGAGAATCTCTGTTTTGGCGTCTGCTGAGAGACTCTCGTAGTTCTCGACAACCGCGCTGCTGATCTCTTGGAACGCGAGGGCAGGGCGGCCGCTCATCACACTCGCCGCATGTAACAGAGGCGACATGGCTATGGTCCTAATAATGCGATGCACAAACTCGAGGGCTTCTGGTTTCATTCCTTCCATTCTCGCCTCGATTTTGGTCCACATGGCCTCGTAATGCTCTTTCAGTGCGTAGATCCTGCTCGTCTGGTTTTTGTAAACCGCATCCTCTTCCTCGCTAGTGAGCCGACGGCGGAGGTTTTCCAACTCGTGGTAGTGAACTCCAGCGATGAGTCCGTTGTAGAAATCGTCGACTTCTTCTGGGAATAGAGCTGTAATGCGCCGATAGGAATAAGTCTGCAATTTTAAGGTCGTTTACCCTCGACTGCCGCTGGCATATGGACTCCATGGCGACTCTGGGACGAGCCGAGATTTCGATGCTGTAGGGAAGAGGGACGGCGGAGCATCCGACGACGAGGAGAAGGCAGGGGAGAAAGAGGCGGAGGAGCATCTTCGAAGGGCGAAGCGATGGAGAATGCGGCGTTGAAGGCGCCTTTTATCAGGCGAAAACGGGGCGGAGGAAAGCGCGAGCCGCTGCTCCGCATCGTGCAGAGCGTTGATGCGCGCTTTTTGGCCACTCCAGGTATTAGGGCTTTTAAATCGCTGTATTGAAATTTTTTCAGTCGGTTGGCCGGAATAGCCTCGTTGTTTTCGTGACGAAACTCGTTCGTTCCTATTTTCTAATCTCTCTTTCTCGCAAATCGAAGATTCGCGGTTTGAAGCAAATTAATTGACGATTTGTCGCGGAGTCACCGATCAGCGGCGGCAGAAGAGCGAATGATTCAGTTTTCCGTCTTGCTTGCCATGTCAATCACCGCGATTCGTCTTGCGAGACCACAAAACATAAATCTCCGCTCATGAAGCAGCGCTCAGATTTCTGCTCCACAGAGTACCGTATCCACTAAAGTTAGAAATTCGTTTGAACATTGAGTTGCAGTTGCAAGGCGCGAAACTCTGGGCGTTTCGCGTTTTGGGCGAAACTCTGGGCGTTTTCAGCCAATGTCAGCCCAATCGCACAAAACAAACACTATAGTTACCCTAGGACGACGACGACGACCGCGAGCACCCCACCGTATCACCCTCTGTAATAAAGCGAAAACTAATGTCTGTGAATGTGAGAAGGAAATCTCCGTTTATCAGTCTCTGCAAGCGCAACGCCGGCGGAGAGGATCAGGATGAGCAGGAGCGCCTTGTTCAGTGCAATCTACATGGCGGACATGTGTTTTATAAGCCCATTCGGTGTTTATTAAGCTTGAAATCCATATCAGCGTATCAACGAAGAAAGAGACGCTGATCGGAGCATTAATGGCTGAATCTGAAGCTGCGCTTAAACAAAAATTCTCTAAAGAATTTACACGTTTATTGGCTTTTAGGCGACGTAATTCACGAACCCTCAGTATGACGAAGATGACGATGTTGGCAACGACGGAAGGGCGAAATGAACGTGGCGGTGAAAGAAAAGGCGGGCTGACAGCGACAGAGAAGACGGAGAGACGGAGACGGAGAAGAGCCACCGTTTATCTGAGTCCCGATTCCATGGTTGCGTGTAGTGAGTCGTCATTAACTCTTGGACTAAACCATAGATGGTCTCTTTCGGGCAAGCCTTCTGATAAATGATCGCAATGTCCCACAGCGATCGCTAAAAAACCGTCTAAAAAGGGAGTAAGCGAAAGTTAACGCAACTTAACATACGTTTCAGCTCGTTGGAGCTCTTCTGCGGTTTCTCGCTGTTTTCGCGGCTGGGCCGCCTAGCGTAGAGAAAGTTTGTTAGACTTGTACGGTAGTGGAGGTAGGCTTTTTTGTTTTGGCTGCGGCGCACCCCGATCGAAATGAGAGTAAGTGCCACCGCGCGGCTAGAAATAAATTTCATTTGAAGATTACGATAGGGCTGTCTTACGCGTATACGATCTCTTCTGGGTCGTACTGGTCGTCTGCGCTTCTGTGGCAAAGCGAGTTCTTGAACTGCTGACACGTTTCGTATCGAGCTGCTACAAGCAACCTATAATCAAATATTGTTTACGAAACGATCAATCGAAATGAAACTTACCCAAGCTTCAAGTCGGCCTCTGTTCTGCTCGATTCAACCCGCCAGAATTGTTGATCGTCATCCTCCACGGGAAACCTGATGACGTTCACATGCCGGTGGTGCGCAGCTTGATACTTATCGGTTAAAGCAATGATGGTCTCGTTCTCCACCCATTTCTTAAAGCATTCAAGTATCGCTTCTGTTGGCATTCTAAACTTCTTAATTTAAAAAACAATAAAACCCGAACACCTACCGTAGTGCTGCACAGACTTTAAACATATTCCTTACCGTAAGTTGGGTTGCACAGAAGGTTGCACCCACCTTCAGCGCAATGACTACAAACACCACCAACTTCATTTTACCTTAAATTGTATTTTAATCGAGACTATCTTTAGTTGTTTTAAATCAACTACTAGAAGACCTGTTAGAAGCATGTGTAATGAAATTTAGAAATGCAAACGTAATCTTATGTTAAGCAGCTTAAGCTGGGAGAAAAAAACACAAGTATGTAAGCTCTTCCCAAGTTCAAATAAAACACGCGAAAGCCTCAGCACTTCCTGCTCTTAATCTCGATAAAACAACAGAAATCTTGACTTGCTTAAGGGAGTGCTTAAGCTCTGTGATTTCTGTTGTTTTATCGAATCATCGATTGTTACGTTACCTCCATCTAACACAAGCATGAACGATAAAACGAAAGTACGCATGATAAATTTCACTTGCACAAGTTTTAGTCTAACGGAATATTGAAAATTTCAGAATTTGAAAAATAAAAATGAAAAGTCCCAGAATTTCGAAAGATAACTTCCAGACCTCAAGTTTGCTGGTTATAAACTATTGTTTCTTGTGATCACAATCGTGTTACTGTCACTTTTGCCCAAGTCGTTTCCCGCTCTTGGCGCCAAAACTTAGTAATTTTATAGTTAACTCTCGTAAACGGCCCTTGATCGACAAAAATAAGATCAAGAGCTTAATCGAATGCGCTATTGCATGCCCGAGAAAATGTCCGAGCCCAGATATCTCAACTCTGGACTTTGCCGAACCAAAATTGCCGGAAACTCAGGCCTGGTTCACATGGTTCCAGACATCGCCTGGCCAAGCCTGCAATAGCTCATTCGACTCAGCTCGGCGGGATGTAGCGTTTGATTCAACTTGTTGAAGACATCGAAGTTTGGGAAGACGTCCTCAAGTTGTAACTGGCCTGTCATTGAGCTAAACCCAAATAGGCTTAGTCGCCCACGCCTGTGCCTAAACTGCTCACTAGGCAATGATAATAGGATCAAACGCAAACGCAAACTAGGCAAGTTCCCGTATATATAAGCGAAAACTGACGTATGTTTGTGTATTTTCCGTCCACACTGCAATGCTGCGGCAGTCGCCGTCACTCCACCGACTCCGCCGTTTAACAATCTGACGTCATCGCACCCGTTTTGGGACAGCGCAACAATTGACCTAGCTAACGTCTCAATTTAGCTCTCATTTTGAAGTTTGACAGCGCAACGAATTTCCTAGCTTCCATTTACCTCGTTTAAAGACCAACGCAAGCACAGAGACATTTTCCAGTTTGAGAAATTTGAAAATGGTCAAAAATTCACATTTACAACCGGCTTTCCCTAATTATTCTTAGCTTTCAACACTTTCAAATGCTCCATCAATTGCATTTTTCACCTACAAAAATCTATGAAAAACATTTCGCAGCAGTTGAAAACCAAATGCCGAGCATAAACGTGATCGCCTGCTCAAGGCAATCGCTACGAGAAAAAGACCGACATTTCCCAATGGAAAACAGTTGAAAACCAATTGAACAAAGTTCTTTCATAATCAGGCAAATCGTTGCGAGACCCAGCAGCCAGTCCTACTTTTACATTAAACATTTTCAGACAGTTCTTTAATAATCAGGCAAACCGTTACGAGACCCAACAGGGCAGACCTACATTGACCAAAAACATGTTTTT
>MQUG01003859.1:0-30926 GCA_007213375.1 Steinernema feltiae | reverse complement strand
CACTCCGCGCACTGCTCAGTTGTGTCAACGCACAGAGGTTGATCCATCATCTTCGCGGGGCCGCAGAATCCACAAGTCTTCGCGCAGGTGCTCTTCAAGATCCTTATGTGTCCGGGCGAGTTGCACTGCCTGATGTAGTCGAAGCAATTGGCCGCCGCGTCGTAGCACTTGGCGAAGGAAGGAATGAGCGGGAAGGGCCTGTTGGCTGGCTTCTTCTCAGGACCTAGATGCTCTTTTCGTTAAGTACATCGCAAATACCGTAACCTACAGCAATAGCGTTTCCCGCTGATTTCCGGGCAGATCATCTGCGGAGCGCCGGGACAAACGTGGGTTCCTGGCACGAATGGATTGGGCACACATTCTGAAATAAGACTTCAATCGTGGTTTCCAAGCGCTTGCTGCTACCTATGAAGGCTGGCACACCAGAAGGACACTTTTCGCTGACTACAGTAACCGCAATTAGTCCGAGAACCAGTGAAATGGCGAAGTAGGTCATGTTTGTTTGGAAATTTCGGAGTTTGTGGCACTTTATAGTGGCGTTGTGACCTTGTTTGAGCAGCTGACGCTTTGTTGTAGCAAATTCGGTCACGAAGAGTGATTTGTGGGTTTAGCTGATCGAAATTGAGTGGACGACGAGGGGTTCGAAACAAAACGAGTTTGAAGTGAAGTGGCATCGCTCAAACAAAAGCTTTCTTTTACAAGAAAAGCAATCCTGCAGTCATACAGATCGATGTCGGCGCTGTCAAGAGCAGTTTAATCCAATTTCAACCAGGAAAGGTCGATAAATCATTTATTATCAACATGACATCATTCCGCCTGCATTACTTTACATCGAAGTGTTTGCACTCAGGTGCCACCAATTGGTAGCTCCTATCTGCAGTATGAGAATTCGTTCGTTCGGTCCTTGAAATGTGAAAGTGTCGCCTTTCTTTTTGTTGCATTGATTCTTTCTTTCATATCCTTTCAGGAGTTTCTTCATTTCGTCGTCTTTGAAACGACATTGGACGCTGTAATCCTCGCCAAACTGACTCGGGTCCTCCATGAAGCGCCCGACGATTGCGTCCACTACGTTGGTAGAGAAGTCAGCAAAGAAAGAACATCTTTTGATTCGAAGTGCCGCGAGTTCGGCTTCCAAGAATTCTCTTCCGTTTCCGAGCCAGCCGAGTTTAATTATAGGCGTCTTACTTCTCGAAAATTGTCGCTCCAGGAGTCGATTTAAGGTTGTGCCATAAGATTCGATCTCTATTAGGGAGTAGTGCATCTTCTGGAGCCATTGAATGAGCGTAGATGCCTCCGGTGAGTCAAATAATTCAGCAGATCCAGAATGCATTTGAAGACTGGGTTCGTTGGAGAGAAAAGTGACGAATTTCATGAGAACTTCCATGTCGACGTCCAAGGGTCTCAAATTAGCCTTCAATCGGTAAATCGAACCATCAAAAACTACGTCGATGCCAGCTATTACAACGTTCTTCAGGTTTGGAGAGTTCTCCAGTTCGGCCATGGTTAGAAAACGGTCGGCGCCAGCGGTTTCATCAAGAGCAGTGAATCCGTAAACCCAGTTTCCCTTCTTCATGCCAATGTGGAATTGAATGCGCCGCTTCCTCGAGATCCTCGTCCACTCACAATCCGGCATTTTGCGGCAGTTGCCGTTGCAGTAAAGACGGTCGCAGCATTTCCAGAGAGCGGCGACGCGTTCGCGGAAGACGGAAGGCACTCGGTCCATTGTGGGAGGTTGGTGGTGGGTGGTCGACCAGCACCGACTTAAATGGACGAACGGGTGACCGTCAAAGCGATGCGACTGCACTAAAGCGATGCATTGTAGAAGTCAATACCGGTCTTGAGCCTCTCCGGCTGTCAGCGCAACGGGCTTACAACTACTTAAACAAATTTTGTCTGAAAATTGCGATATTGTCAACGTATCTCTCTTTCTGCCAGAGCTGTCGGGTACCCGAACCCGAAAAACCCGCTTCCTGGCACGAATGGATTGGGGACACACTCTGAAATAAGACTTCAATCGTGGCTTTAAAGCGATTGCGGTTACCTATGAAGGCTAGCACACCAGAAGGACACTCTTCGCTGACTACAGTAACCACGAGGAGTGTTCGACACGAATCGACTTTTGAAGTAAAGTGACAAACCAGGCATCGCTCAAACAAAAGCTTTATTTTACAAGAAAAGCAATCCTACTCGATGTCGGCGCTGTCAAAAGCAGTTTAATCCAATTAAAAGATCGATAAACCAACAATGTAAACCAGGAACGTCGGGCTGCTTGTGGCTTGGCTGAAGTGAACTTCACCTAGAAGCTCATACAAGCAATGCCACCGGCAAATGCAATGCCAGATGGACAAAGCAATGCGCCTAGAGTACATTTAAGGGCTGCTCAGAAGAGTTCCAACCGAAACCAACCAACACTCAATCAAGCATGTCCCTTCTGGCGTACAGCTCCGTCCTCGCAATGACCGACAATCTCGGCTACGCGGACCTCAAACGTCTCCGAGAAGCGAACATTTCCGAAGTGACGAATCAAGTGACCCGAAGACAGCAACAGAAGTTCTTCAGCTACCGCGCGACGATCCAATTCTGCCCGAAAACGGGAATCTCGTTTGTGGACGAGGACATCCAGAGCAGCGGCGGTGAACCCTTCGACAGTTCGGATGTTCTGAACGAGGCCGAATTGCCCAGATGCTTCATTCTTCAAGGCAGCGATCTGATCAAAGAGGAGGTCTACCACTACTGTAAAGCGGCCGCGGCGGTGAAGAATCTGCTGACTTCAAAACCGGACATCCAGAAGCTCACTTTGAGCAACGTGACCGCGAAATCGCCGTTCAAGGACGCAATCGAGCTCCTGAATCCCGCCGAACTCCATTTGGTGGACATTACGGATCCAGAACTCAAGAATACGGTAGTTTTGCTGCTTCAGAAGGGCTGTGTGAAGAGGCTCGTCATCAGCAATTGCCGATTCGGGGATGAACTCTTCGAAATGATCGTCGATTTCGTCAAAAACACTCCGGATTGGCGCACGATTGCCATCGAGAAGGTGGACGCCGACCCGCTCCGACTCGCGGACATGACCGATGAGATCGCGCTGCTCTGGTCGCGACAGGACCACTTGCCAGCGATTGATCAAGTTCTAGAAGTCACTTTTGACGACAACGCGATAGAGACGACCGGCGATCCGGTGCAGTTCTTCCAACACCCGACAGTGAGCTACGCGACGCTGCTCTGTGAGCTTAGCACGCGTTCCTTGCAGTTGATAATGAATAAAATGCCTTAGAAATGCACATTTGAAGCCACAATTCACTTTAGCTAAAAAGAAACCTCGAATTCTCATCTTTCCGCATTGCGCTAAATTGAATTTGAGTTTCCGCTCTCCGCTGCAAATCCTCTGCAGCTCTCCTGGCTCATTTAGGCAAAAAACCACCCAATTGCGAGTGTTCAGGCAGCACAGAATGCATTCTTCATCTCAAATCACACGTCGGTGATGACAACAAAAGGCGCGTAGCGATTGTTCGGACAATCTTTGAAGGTGCAAGTCTTGTCGTCCTCCCCGTGGCACTCGGGAACCGACTGCAGGTTGCGGTGCTTGTAGGCGGCGGCTCGTACTCGTAGCGCTCGTAGGGCGAGTACGTCGACGGCGACGCGGAATCCCTGATTGAACCCATTTTGCTTTTCAGCAGGAAATATCCCGACGCGATTGAGCTGATGAACGCCGTGAGGAAGATGAGCGTCCCGACGCCGTGCGCGTAGGTCGCCCAGCCGAGTTGTTGCTGGAATGAGAGGCTCAGAGAGGGGTTCTAGATGGGTTACGGTACCTCATAGACGTTGACGATACCCGTTATGAAGCGATTGTCGACTCGCATTGCGGCCAGGAAGAAGATGACGTCTGCTAAGCCTGAGCAGATGGCTACAACAGTCAATTTCAGTTGGATTACGGTAGATTTTGGCCTGCTTACTCGCTATTAATAAGGCGATAGAGTAGAGAACGGCATTTGGGGTGAAACAGGACGTACAAGAGCCAATGACAACGGAAATCATCCCGAAAATAATTGAAAAAATGGTGAAAAACAAAACTGCTTTGTCCTGCGCTGAAATTGAACGATTTAGAGGAATATTCCACTGAACTCAACTCACGCAGTACTCGATGAAGGAGAAGTTCCTGCATTCCAGCAGACCCAGATTCCACAGCCGCTTTGATGACCGCGTTGACGGCCGGATCGAACTTCTGCGTGCACTTACGCCGTGATCCTGGTCCGTAGTTGCCGACCATATCGAGGGGGATCAGGTTGGAGGAGACGCAGTCCCACCACACGCCGTGTTCGTGGTACGCGTTCATTTCGAGAATGTCGACGGTCTGAAAAGAAGTGATTTGAAGAGTGATGTTGCGATGTATAGCTGATATTGACGACAAGTGAACGTGTGGTCTCGTGGTGTAGTGGTTATCACATCTGTCTAACACACAGAAGGCCGGCGGTTCGAGCCCGCCCGAGATCAGTTGATTTTTTTCTAGTTTCGAATTGCTTTCTCAACGTTCTTTGGTTCTTTTACAGTAATGAATGCGCAAAACCATAAAGCTACTAAACTTCAAATAAAAAATGTATTGACGAGAGTGGGATTCGAACCCACGCCTCCGAAGAGACTGGTGCCTTAAACCAGCGCCTTAGACCGCTCGGCCATCTCGCCACGCAAATCAGAAGAAGCAAATCAGAACTAATAGCGATCAGAGCACAACAAAGCCAATTGGTTTCGGCTCCCAAAGTCAAGTTTTTGCCGCGACCACTACAAATTCGCAACTAATCGCAAATTTCTGGTTCTCCGCCGTGCATCTCCACTTTGATCTCTTCCCTCCGCCCCCTCCTCCTCCTTCCGATTACGCGATTCCGCGTTGCGATCGGCGATTGTTTACTTTCAACCGCTCGCCCTCCAAAACTCCTTAATTTTGTATTTAACCCCGACCTCCCGCGCTGTGGGCGTTTTCGTCGTTTCTGGAGGGTGCAATCGCGGTGCCTTCGCTCGGCGGCACCCCCTGTAAGCGAACTTAGCCTTCGAATTCGTAATTTGGCTTTAAGCAAAGTCACACACATAATTAGTTCTTTTTCCGCAGCTCATTTGAAACAAAATGGATGTCCCAGGCGACGCGCAGACTGATGATGCGTTCTTAGTTGGTCTTTAGTCAAACAATCGACGACGCTGAAAACGGCGGCGGCTGCACAAAGAAGGCGACTCTTATATCGCAACCCAATTTTCTGCTATTCTTGGCCGCTTCCAGGAAGTCGCGCGCCTCTTTAACGAAGCACAAGTCAGAAATGTTGCCAACGCGCATTAGAGCGGAGTGAAGAACGGAGCGATTACCTGCCATTGGGGACTGAAGAGCGTCACAATGACGAGGAATGAGGCGACGAAGATCAGGACGATGGAGATGATCAAGAAGGGTTTGTACCATCGATAGTGCATAGGCCCTGATGGAGTAGAGCACGCCTGAAACATGCGCGCCTCAAGAAGCGGTAAACCTCGCGCGTGAGACGATGGACCGATTCAGCGAACGCCAAAGTTGGCTTTTATGGGCGCAAGGAGGAGTGTCCACGAAGTACAAACGCTTTATGAGGCCAATTGGAACGCATTCACTGAACTGAGATTATTGAATCGCTTTAATGTCCTTCTTTTTTGTTTCAGAAGCCATTTTTTGGAGGCCAAATGGATGTTTTGATATGTCGACTGACGAGCTTTTGAATGGTTGTTGTGTAGCTTGAGTTGAACAATGGGTCCAAAGTTTTAAGAACGGATGACTTTTTTGAATGGTTGAAATATGTAGACATTATGTAGACATAGACAACATGGCGAGATGGCCGAGTGGTCTAAGGCGCTGGTTTTAGGCACCAGTCTCCCCGGAGGCGTGGGTTCGAATCCCACTCTCGTCAAATGTTTTTTTTCGACGTTTAAACTCTACATTTGCTTGTTTCTCTAATTTTAAAGGTTTTTCAAAAGTGTAAAAACAATAACTGAATTAACACTAAGCGAAAATTTAACAAAATACATTTGTATGAAAAAATCGACTGATCTCGGGCGGGCTCGAACCGCCGGCCTTCTGTGTGTTAGACAGATGTGATAACCACTACACCACGAGACCACGCGATTAGATTGACTGATTTTGGTTATATTGAAATGTCAATTTGATCACTGATTTCCGATTATCACGATGGATCATCGCGGCGCATTCTCAACCTCAACAATCATTCTCGTTTTTGCCGTCGCGTTGAATAACAGCATCTGAGTGAGTCAGACGTGACTGAGACCGAGATGTTTTGTTTACAAGCAACACAAACAGATCGTGTGAATCTCCGGAAAAGCGTCATTGGAGGAAGGAGAGGGAGAAACGACGCTCGTTTTTCTTCTCAGAAGCTTCACAAAGTCGCGCATTTTGGTCTTTTGCTTGACCGCTGCGCAACAAAACAGAGCAAGCATGAAGAGAACAATCTTAGAATTGAAGTCATTCATTTCGTTTTTGGACGATTTCGGCGAATGTACACTGATGACAAGGAACTGAGCCCAAAACACGTGAATGATCATAAACGTTGATTTGGAGCTGCTATTTCTTTAATTTTTAGTCTCCGACCGTTCGCGCCAAATCCTTCCTCGTCGTGTTTTTCTCCTCCAACGCTCAACTCTTCAAAAATCAACTTTTTGTGTTTCGCATTATCGACAACCGAGAGCTCAGCTTCTGATGGCAGATTGCGACGCGATTCTTTCAAAAAAGGACGTTTCAATCTTTGTGCAAAAAGGTTAAACATCGCAGCTTTGACGGCGCACTTCCGTAGGGCCACACACAACGACCTAGAGTCATCACATCACGGGGAACGTACTTAATAGCGTTCGAATTGGCTATTTTGGGCGTTTCAGTAGAAGGACAGCAGCCCACAGGGCGAGTTCCTTGTTCGGAAACGTCTTTTCTCCATTCTGCACTCGATGAAAGCATAAAAGAAGTTGAATTACGAGTTTGAAGGCTGCAAATTGCAATAAAAGTGATCCTAAAACAAAAAAAGCAATGCTGGAGGCCTAGGCTACGGTAGCGAGCAGCGCTCAGTGACCACACTGATCTCTTAGCGCAATAAATTCACGCTGGAAACGATGGAAGCGAGCGAATAGCGGAAAACGTAGATTGAAAGTGAGCGCAAAGTGGTGCGAGTGACGAGCACCGATTTGGGGCCGAGTGAATCCGGCGCGCGCGCGGTCGTCGAATTTGATTCGATTAAGGAGAGGAGGAGAGGAAGACGAGGCGCGACTTGCAAGTCGACCGATCGCTCCCGGGAATAATAAAATAACAAAAACAACTTTACTGGAGCGAGCGAGTGAGTGGAGCGCGCGAGCGAGTGGACCGAAATCGCATGCATAGGAGAGCGAGTTGGCGGCGGTGATTTTGAAATGAATGAATTCGTTTCGTTTTTAGTTCGACACCGGGAAGCCGAGAGGGTCAGTCGGTGGTCCACAGCGGCGCCACAAACCGCTCGGGGTCGACTGGAGCGATGAACAAAAGTGAGTTTTGAGTGCCGCCATCAAAGCCTCCGCCCGCCGCCCTCATTTGTCACAATCAGAAGCCGAAGCGGGGGAAGGAAATGTTGCGATCGCGGAAGGAAGAGGCGCTAAGCGGCAGTGTAGCTCTGGTATTCGTTTTCAGCGCGCGGCATGAGCTCGCCGTCCTTTTAATGAAATCCCCAAAACATCGGACGCAATTAACTCCGCGATGTGATGACTTTCGGTCGTTGTGTGTGGCCCAGCGGAAGTGCGCCGTCATAGCGACGGTGTGCACAAAGATTGAAACGTCCTTTTTGAAAGAATCGCGCCTTCTCCTGACGTCAGGAGCGCGCAGCTCTCGGTTGTCGATAATGCGAAACACAAAAAGTTGATTTTTGAGGATTTGAGCGTTGGAGGAGAAAAACACGACGAGGAAGGATTTGGCGCGAACGGTTGGAGACTAAGAATCAGAGGAATAAGAGGCTGCCGGGTCGTAAAGCCGAACAAGCATTCCACTCGTGCATCTTCGAGTAAACATGCGCTCAGATCTTTGAACCTTTCTGTCGACAAACTGCTTGCTGGCTCACAGTTGCGCTGCAGTCCTTCAAACGTCTTTTTGGAGCCAAATGACCGCTGTAGAAAAGCCAAAATCAATGAGTGCAATTTTGAAATTGTTGGTTTTTGGCGTCAAAAATCGTTCCTTATATGCCAAAAACCCGCAAAAGGACGAAAACCGCATAGATGAAGATCAAATATTTCCATCTTCACCGCCGTCAATGACGTTTTCACACAGCGCGACAAACAAGAAAATCATCTCCGTTCCGTTCTGACTCAGTTGTTGTCGATAACCTGAAGATTATTCAAGCTGTTATGCGCCGCGTTGGACATCAACATCTTAACATCGAGATAATCGCAAATCAATGATCATCATCAACAACATATCAATATGACCAAATTGAGTGAATCTGACAAATGTGGTCTCGTGGTGTAGTGGTTATCACATCTGTCTAACACACAGAAGGCCGGCGGTTCGAGCCGCCCGAGATCAGTCAATTTTTTGCAATTTGTCACGCATCGCAAAGTCACGCTTCAGTAAAGCATCTTCACAATCTACAGCAGAGCGCAATCCAAATGAACCGCTCAACCTAAAATGCAATTAACCCTCCCTCACGCATCCCTGAAGTGATCCTTCTGTTTGCAGAATCGCACGTAGTCGCTCCAGGACACAAGACAGGGGGCACAAGGGCACAAAACAGAGCTCACACAGAGCACATCACATAGCACATAGCAGCCGAGCGCGCTAAATCAAAAGAGAGTTGTAAGAGGAGCGAAAAAACGGCGAATTAGCCGCGGCAGTTGTTGATCTGTGCAAATCGTCGTCTGCGGGGTTCGATCGCGCCGCCGAGTGCCGCGAATTGCCTCAAGGCGGCTGAATGCACTCATTCGACGCTTATTTGTCTCTTCCGCGCCCTCCTAATGAGCTCGCGCTGCGCATCAAGTCGGCTTATCGTCTTAATTTATGGACCAAAAAACGAGAGATGAACATATTCGGCCTGTGTGCACTAGTCCGTGTCCCACCGCGACTTTCGTTTCCGCGAGAAATCCGCGAGTCGGCGGTTGAAGAGGTCGCGCGCAAACTTGTCGGTGATTTTTTTGCTTCGGATTCTGGAAAGAGGCGCGCGTTACTCGCCGGCGCTCGAGACGCCGTGCGCGACTCACTTGGAAACGACTTCTTCGACGGTGAATCGATTCTGCGTGTCCACGTTCCCCGTTTTGAAGATGTTGTATTGCCAGTTGTTCGCGACCAGCAGACAGAAGGCCGAGGAGCCGTCCAGGTGCTTGTGGTCCGGGATGGTCCAGTGGATGTCAGTGGAGACGAGGTTCGGGTTGCGGATGATGAGGACGCCCCATGTGCCGCCGTAGATGTCTTCCATGATGCGGCGGATCATCTGAAGACGCCAAAAGTGAGCAATACTAGGACTCGATTCACAAAATGCCGAAATGGTGTACCGTAGGCTGGTACGATGTGAATCGTGCCAAAAGATTGCAATTCTTTAATCAATCCAACTGGAATTACGTTCTCTAAACTTCCGAACAGCGCGTTCTAACAATTACGCAACAAGACCAATTTCGATCGTTGAACCTAAGTGCAAGTGGGACGAATGATGGAGTGATGCCGCAGAGAGGAAAGCGAGTTTTTGATGCACTTGACGAAAGAAAGTAATTCAGGGGCTGAACACTTCCTCGTTGGAAAAGAAGGGAAAAGCGTCTTCGCTCGATGAAAACATGCCTGTCTGTTAAAGGGTACTGTACACTGTGGCCAGGTTTGATTACAATGAAGCATTTGATCATAAAGGGAAATCATGGCCAACTTCAATCTGCTTCGCGTCCTCCTGTGGCAGCGACCTACCTGCATTTGCATCGCCGCGTCCTTCCCCACTGCGTCGAGCGATTTCTGAATAATCATCTTCACGGGAAGCATCGGGCAATTATTCAGAGCTAAATCCAGTCTATCAACACGAGCTGTGAAAGTGGTTCCTCACCGGCTGAGTGGACGAATCCGAGGGAGAAAAGCGAAAGGAGCAAAGAACGACGAAGCAGCACGAACATAGCTGCAGTCTTCCTGTCCGATGTTCACTGAAAAACGTGTGTTTCCAAGGACGTACACGCCGCGACCACTTGAAACACACATCTCTAAGGGTTAAGTTCGCTTACAGGGGGTGCCGCCGAGCGAAGGCGCCTCGATTGCACCCTCCAGAAACGACGAAAACGCCCACAGCGCGGGAGGTCGGGGTTAAATACAAAATTAAGGAGTTTTGGAAGGGCGAGCGGTTGAAAGTAAACAATCGCCGATTGCAACGCGGAATCACGTAATCGAAGGAGGAGGAGGGGGCGGAGGGAAGAGATCAAAGTGGAGGTGCACGGCGGAGAACCAGAAATTCGCGATTAGTTGCGAATTTGTAGTGGTCGCGGCAAAAACTTGACTCTGGAAGCCGAAACCAATTGGCTTTGTTGTGCTCTGATCGCTATTAGTTCTGATTTGCTTCTTCTGATTAGCGTGGCGAGATGGCCGAGCGGTCTAAGGCGCTGGTTTAAGGCACCAGTCTCTTCGGAGGCGTGGGTTCGAATCCCACTCTCGTCAATACATTTTTTATTTGAAATTTAAATGCTTCATGCTTTTTGCGCATTCATTACTGTAAAAAAACCAAAGAACGTTGAGAAAAGTAATTCGAAACTAGAAAAAAATCAACTGATCTCGGGCGGGCTCGAACCGCCGGCCTTCTGTGTGTTAGACAGATGTGATAACCACTACACCACGAGACCACATCTGTTGTAGACCCTAGAGTCAGTTATGATAGCAAAGACACTGGAAAACTCGTACATTCGTCGTCCTGGGCGCGCGCATGTGTTGTGATCATTCGAGCGGTTTAATGCGATTCGAAGCCGCGTGAAGCAATGTTTCTGGCGAGGTGTGCGATAATTCAGTTTATTGACAGTAGATACAATTGATTTGAGTACATAGAGACCCGTTCTTGCCTGAGAGAGCATGTTTGTGGTGATGAGCTAATGAAATGAAGGTAGAATTAGTGCAGTTTGCTTTCGGAGCGAGTTTTGCGGAGCGCTTTGAGGACTTCTGTGTGCATTTCGACGATTAGATTGTCGTAGGCGTGCACAGAGCAATTGCGGACGCGACGGAGCATCGGAACGAGGCCCAGGACTGAAAACAAGGCGATTTTACGGCTGAAAATGGGCGCTTCTGACCGTCTTCGATGATCGGATCGTTGAGCGGCTGCGTGGGGACTCCGCCTACGTCGATTTCGTTCATCGGCATCAGCGCACTGTGCTCATCGCCGATGATCGTCGATTCCATCGGCGAATCCTCCTCCTCGCGCACCTCTTCCCGCTTGATTATCTTCGTGGGTGGTCCGTCGACCACGAGCGGAGGTGGCGAACGCGACCTGAACGAGTTGGATCACATGACCGGCGAAGAGGCGATACTTTGGCCGTTCGACGGAGGAGTCGCGATCTAGGAAGCACATCGCCTGGTAGTGCAGCCACTTCACTTTGTTCCCGAACACCGATTTCTTCTTCAGATGCCTGTAGTAGTCAACGAGATTCTTCCACTGCTTCGGGAGATCCTCTGCTGAAAGAGGTTACGGTAATCGCCCATCAGGTTGGCTGTGCTCTACCTGCACAGGGATATCCCTTGGCGAGAAGACGGCTGGCGCACTCTTCCCAGAGCATCTGCTTGAGTTCGAAATCCTTGTACTGGAGATGGTTGGAATCCCAGAGGATCGGGTTCTCTCTAACGTACTCAATGAGCCAATTCTTCGACTCGTCGACAGTAATCCCTTGATTCGTCACGACGAGAGTCGGGATAACGGCGGAGGAGGAGGTGGAAGTCATCGTCTCTGGAGTCGTACAGCAGCAGCAGAGATGCTCGGCTGCTTCTTGGAGCGGTGTTGGTGGAGGAGAAGACGAAAGCAACCGACGACGGACGTCGCCACGCGCAGAGCAACAACGCAAGCGTGCGAAAGGGAACGCGGGGACCACTCGTGTGTACTGGTTGTTCGTCGTCGGCTAGAGCGGGCGCGAGTGTGGGGCGAGCGCGGGAGAGGCGAGTTTGCCGCTAGGCGAGATAAATGAACGAAGCGACGCGGGTTCTTCTGCCCGCGCGACACGCCGCGAACATCACTGAGCACGTCGACCACAACACAGAGCCCCTAGATGGGGAGATGGTACGTTAGGCAACGCTGTCGTCGTTGGGCGAACGCGCGATCACGCGAAAGCGCAATCTCCAACGCTACAGTAACCCGGTCTAAAGACGATTGAAAAGCCGCTTTATTAAAAGTGGAAAGTACCGGAATTGACTTAGCTCTGTACACAGACATTTACATTCAAGAAGTGGCCGGAATCTTGGGAAGTCCGAATTCGTCGACAGCGACGCCTCCTTCGGTAACCGTAGTTGCGCCTGGGTCGCGGGTTGGCACTCCCGGAGCGTTCAGGGCCTCGTCCAGGTAGGTGCTGTCAGCATCAAGCTCGAGTTCGTCACCTAGAGCCTCCAATTCAGCTTCAAGATCAGCTTCATCAATCTGCAAATGATCAAACACTGAAATCGATACACATTACGATATAGACTCACGTCAGGAGTGTCATATTGGCGACCCATGGCTTCTTGGATTTCGTTGTTCATTTCTAGCATATCCTCCATTTCATCCTGAAGATCTTCAATCTTTCCGATATCGAGCTTCTTGAATTCAGTCTTCATCGACTTCAATCCCCCCTTCATGGCTGCAACGGTCGTGTGAGTATCCTTCATTCCCTGAATGGCCATATTGCTTTGTTCCATGTTGAACGATTGCTGATCGAGTTGATCTTTTTGGCCTTCGTACATGCGCTTCTGTTTCAAAATTCTAGAATACACAAATGTTGGACATGAAGCTTTAGAAGTGCGCAAACCTCAAAGCCTTCTGTTTAACTTGATTTTTCGCCGGACCTTCGCGCATCTTCTTCATCTGGTCCTTCAGCTTAACAAGATCGGTATCAAGTCGTTGGATCTTCTTGTCAACGCTTTCGCTGCGAGCGTCGACGTTTGCAATCGCATCGGAGAGATTTGGTGGCGGCTCCTTCTTGCCACCGGCGCCAAAAATTCTTCTCATCTCTGAAATACGTTAATTCTAGATAATTGATGGACGGAGAACACGATGAAAACCGCGAAAAACCAAATTATAAATTCGGACTTTACAGGAAGAACCAACTGAAGGTTGAATCTTCGAAAATGCAAAGTCAGTTGCGACTCGAGGGAATCGCAAAAGGTAATGTTCAGCTCATATGGAGGGAGAAAAGCCGAAAACAAATTACTGCGGCTCCAGTCCAGGTCCCCCAAACCAGCCTAAACGTCATCTGAACCAAAACACGCAGCACAAGTAAACAAACTGCGCTGATAAATAGCT
The DNA here is from genome assembly GCA_007213375.1 of Steinernema feltiae. Taxonomy (NCBI): domain Eukaryota; kingdom Metazoa; phylum Nematoda; class Chromadorea; order Rhabditida; family Steinernematidae; genus Steinernema; species Steinernema feltiae. The sequence goes on along the minus strand of MQUG01003859.1, from coordinate 17,466 downwards.
GCGAGAGCCCTAAAACGTCAAAACACGTCTTTTGCCTTTCTCGGCTCATCCATCGAATCTACTAGAAAAGAAGGCCAAATTGAATTTCAAATTGAAATCAAACGCAAAATCCACACTGGAAAGCCACAAAAACGCCTCAACGCATCACTGCTCCTTCGAATCTGTCCCATTCCACAGAATTGACCGCAAAAACGAAGAAAACTGCAGCGTTTCAGTCGTGAAGATGCCCAGCGCTTTCGCAACCGCTCGGCAGTTAAACGACTCTTCCCCATCGACAAACAAACGGCGCCGGCGGCGAATCTCCGCCGGTGACGCATCGCCGTCCTCCTCATCGCCCTACGCTACGCGCACCGTCACCGGTCAGCGCGACTCTCTCGGAAATTCCACGTGCATAATCAAGAGATGACGTGACGAGTACGTACGTGACAGTGGTCAGCCACAAAATCACGTGAACGGAATTCACTTGACGACGACACACATATGGACGCGTTACAGTCCGCCGTTTAATCGTCAAAGAGCACGCAAAAACAAAAACAAGAGGGCAAGAACAGCCGAGCAAAGTCGCGCCTTCAGGCGGCGAGTCGTACGACGCGCCGCGACGCCGATGACGCATCGCAGTTCGTTCCCACGATGACGTCACGGACGGTACACCCGCGCTACAGCGAGTGGTGCTGGCGATCCGAAGGCGATACGGTAGTCGGTCGGTGTCGTGGCGAGACCACGAAATGGCTTCGCGCGCGACAGTCGAGCGCGCTTGTTTTCGTCGCGTAGTCGCGGCGGCGGCGGCGACCGACAGCAGCCGCCTCGCGACTTGGGGAGCTGCTGTGTGTGAATTTGTGGCTTGCAGCGATGAGCGCGGGCGGCAAACGCGCGTGTGACGACGTTAACTTATGTTAATTCTATTTAATGAGCAGTTTGCTCATAAGGTCGGCTTGGGGGGCTCGCGTGAGCGGTGCATTAGCTCCGGTAGCAGCTGCTTAGCGTTTGTCGCCTCATCGATGACTCTTTCTGTGCTCATTTAATTAAAAAGTTTACTTTTCCATTAGTGTGGGAAGGAGGGAGAGCCAAAAGTCACAAAAACAACAAAAATCGAACACAACGGAGAGTACAATCAAGAGATAAGCCAATTACAGGTATCGCAAACGTCGGAATTCTGCTTCTTCTCGATCGATCCACTCTAGTCTTGTTTTTCGCTACTTCACACCAAACATCACTTCTTTTGTTCCCAAAAAAATCCGCAATGACGTTGGCGACAATCAATAAACAAACAAGCGCTATAAATAGGCCCACGTTTCGCTTTCACGTATTGTCTTCCGCATAATGCTATAATTTTCGTGTTGCGCGCCGTGGATGCGGGTCTCATCGTGATCGCAATTGATATGTTCTTCATGCGCGATGTTTCAGCCCTAATTTTCTTGTGGTGATGCATTCAGAATTACTGGCGAGTCGATTGTTGCCATATTAACCGAGAAAAATAGCTCTATTTTACCGATCTTGCGTTGAAATCCTCAAATATGGCCAATAAATGTATCAATCGACTCGTCAGAAGCTGATCGGCATCACACAAGAACGTTCAGTCTGTAATAATGCATCTCTGCGCTGTAATCTGCTTAAATGAACGGAAAATTTTAGTGTGAAGTGAATGTGTGACGTATACTGTTTGTTATCACTACGAGACCTGTATAATTTACGTGTAATGCGGCAGATTTCAGTGCATCGCTTTTTCGCTTTATTTCAGTTTGATTTGTGTCGATTTCGGATTCTTTGGCGCCTCCTTTAGCCTGGTGCGAACAACACATTATCGCTCTTAGATCACTTTTCACTTTTTTGGAGGGAAATTTCAGTGCGAAACGTCTTATAGCACTCCGCAATTGATCTTTGAGACAGTCAGTAAACTGGTTATCGTTATTTCGTTATCGCGACGTCCGCTGAATCACGACCTCGAGACTGACCTGACGAAGAATCAATCGATTTTTGTGGTTTGCATATTTCAGGCACTGCAGCTGTTTACCTCATACTTGATGTCTTCAGCCGAAGGCGATATTGCTATCAAGAAAGTTGCAACAGGAAAAGAGAATTCTTTGGTTAATGGGCACAACGGTAAGATCACGATGGCCAACTGCTTCGGCGATCCCGCTAAGAACATCTTCGATTCATATGAATTCAATAAGGTAAATTGCAGCTATTTTGCAAGTTGATTTACGAAGACAATTTCAGGATGCACACAATCGGGTAAAAATGTACGTTCTTATTGAACAACGCCTCTGGGACGACCGCGGTACTGGTCACGTTGCATGTGTCTCTGCTCCGGATAACCCAAACTCATATTCGATTATTGTTCGTTTGGAAAATGACGAGAAGAACTTGCTTGAATCAAGGATCCAAGTTGACACCATCTATCAGAAACAACAAGAAACGTTGATTGTCTGGTCTGAAAACGAAACTTGTGATTTGGCCCTCAGCTTCCAGGAGAAGACCGGCTGCGAGGAGATATGGGAGACAATTTGTCGCGTGCAGGGCAAAGATCCTGAGGTCAGTCGGTCGTTTTATTTCAGTAGTTATAATGTCGACGTTGGGGTTGGGTCTGTTGCGCGACATTTATGTCAAGGGTACCAGAATATTCATGTCGCTAAAGGAACAATCGTCTGATATTGTGTAAATCTGAATGTTGCTGTTTTAGGAAATGCTCTACGATAACGACTCCGAAGACAGCGAAACGAACGAACCCTCACCTGTGCCTTCAACATCCAATCAACTTGGAAATAGTCTTCTACCTCCATGCGAAGTTAGCAAGCTGCCCGACATTGAAAATGTGTTGGCGACCTGCCTTGTTACTCCGGACACTAGAGAAAAGATGGCCTTCGCTGTTGAACAACAAGGGTTGGTTTACTTGTCTGATCCATTATCATTCATGAATTGATCTCTATAGATACATCGAGAAACTGTGTGATGTGTTTCGGCAATGCGAAGAACTGAAACTGCTTGACGGTTGCCGGACGCTTTACATGATTGCTAAGAATTTATTCTACCTCAACCGAGCAAACCTGCTTGAACTGCTGTTGGAAGAGAAATACTTTCGTTCAATAGTTGGAATGCTCGAGTACGATCCTGCCGCTCCCGCTAAGCGAAAGCACCGTGAATTCCTATTCGAACAGTCAAGATTCAGAGAAGTGCTTCCTATTCAAAATAAGGAACTTCGTGAAAGGATTCATGACAACTTCCGAGCTCAATATGTTCAAGACGTTTGCCTTCCCGCTCCCTCAATTCTGGAGGAGAACCTGCTGACTGTTCTCGCTAGTCACCTATTCTTCAATAGGATCGAGATCGTGAAAATGCTTTCAGTAAGTTGAAGTTCTTTGGCAAAATGTAATCTATTCTGGTAGGAAGACAAGGTGCTGATCAAGCAATTGTTCGACGAGTTGAAAGATGAGGACACCACGGTACAGAGGAGGAAAGAGCTGGCGGGATTCTTGAAGGAGTTCTGCAGCTACTCGCAATCCCTGCAACCAAACGGTCCTCAAGGTCGAGAAATGTTCCTGAAATTGCTGATGTCAAACGATGTTTTGGCTGCTGTGGAGCTGTGCATCATCAGTCCAGATCATATGACAAGGGCTATCACGGTTGAACTCCTCAATCTGATTGTCGAGAACAACCCTACTTTTGTTCGTGAATATTTGGTGCAACAGGCCAAAAATATTTCGGAAAGTAATAATGTAAGTTGTGCCAATCACTTCTACCATATCAGTTCATTGTTTTCAGGATGATCTCCTTATTAATCGCATGATTCGACAAATTTTCAAGGATCGCGATCCAGAGTTGACCTCTGCAACGCAAATGTGCCAAGTTCTGCGACTTTTAATAGATCCCGAGAACATGACTGCGGTAAGACCAATCACCAAATACAAGTTAACAAGTTCTGTTTGTAGAAAACTGATAAGACCGAGTTTCTACCATTCTATTATCGTCGCAGCATTACTACTTTGGTTCAGCCACTTTTGGATAACACCGAAAAGGGCTATCCAGCAAAGGACACTTATTACGTTGCCAATCAACAGGCTCTTATTATTGAACTCCTCAGTTACTGCATTCAGCATCATAGTTTCAGTATGCGAAACTATTGTATGCACCACGATCTCTTAAATCGGGTTTTGGTTTTATTAAAAAGCAAGCATCACTTCCTTGCACTATGTAAGTTTTTCAGGCTCACATGCTCAATATATAAAAAGCGGTTTTAGATGCCTTACGACTTTTCCGACGTGTTTTGAATCTAAGGGATGAATTCTATATAAAATACATTGTTCGCGAATCAGTATTGACTCGCGTCGTGGATGCATTTGTTGCAAATGGACGAAGATACAACGTGATGAACTCTGCCATGCTGGAGATGTTCGAGTTTATTGCTCACGAGAACATTTCGTCACTTGTCACCTACGCCGTAGAGCATCATTGGGATCAGCTTGAATCTGTGGAGTATGTAGAGACGTTTCGATCTTTGAAAAAGCGATATGAAACTAACAAGCGTGAGCGTGAAGGCAGTCATGATTCTGTCAGCAGCGATACTTCGTCGTCAGTCCGCTCAGAGCAGTGGAAGAAGGAACAGGAATGTGACAAGGAAGAGAACTGGTTTGGATCAGGTGATGACGATGATGTGAGTCACATCCAAACCTTTCCTCATTTAAAATCATGAATTTTAGGAGTGTTGGTCTGACAAGAAATTGGAATCTGTTTTAAATGGTTTACCTCCACCATCGATCACAATAAACGGTGATCCTCCTGCTCAACGCAAATCGGGAATGGAACCAAACTATCCATCCGTTGCGAAACGTCCTACTTGTACGTTTGACCCAATTATGAATGTTATTATATTCAGAAGTTTAGCTTTGTTGGATGAAGATGGTGTAGCTTCCGTTTTTGGTGGTTCTTCAATTACCGCTCCGATAAATGGAAACAAAATCTCTATTTCTGCTCCAAAAATTGTCATCAAGGTGCCGATGATTCCATCGCTCGATCGTAGCCGCTCTCCCTCGCCAGCAGCATCCACCAGTCGAAGTCCATCTCCTGGTGCGACCGGAACATCACCATGCAAGTCTCAGTCGCCCTCTCCTTCTCCTCCTGCAGCAGCACCTTACATGTTAAAGGATGTTGGAAACTTCTCTCATGTAGGCTTTTTCATTAGATTTCGATTTTTTACTGGACTTTTTAGGGCGGACTTGTTGATTACGATGAGAGTGACAGTGACGATGAAGATGAAGCACCGTCGCCATCGAATTCGCAGCAGTCGTCAACAGCAAGTACTTCCTCTTCGTCTTCACCAACGGAAGAGGAATCGCCTTCTGCTGACCAAGAAGAAATATTGATAAAACCTCATGAAAACGACAAAGGCGGAGGAATGAGCAATGGTCATTGTGGTAATGGCAAACGTCCTCGTTCGTTCGAACCCATTGAAGAAGATGGGGATGATGGTGCTGAAGATAGTGAATCCTTAACGGATGTAGAAAAAGAGTTTACGCCTGAAAGAAAACGTTGCAGGTGAGTCATTGTCTTTAATTCCTGTTTTTGCCCTTCCGTTATTGTGCTAGCAGATCATAATTTTTTTGTTCTAGGCTCGATCAAGAAGAATCAAAGTCTGACGAACCCAAAGTGCCTTCTGCAACTGCGACTGTTTGAGAACTACGCAGTTTTGTTTACCTGGTGATTCTGATTGTTTGAGCGAGTTACAGACAATGCCTATTTGTACAAACCATTATTTTCGTTGCCTCAACTCGTCCTAATTCGACCTAACACCTAGCGCTGTTCTCTTTCCTGTTATACATACTTACTTCTCCGTTTTCTATTTTATAATAAAGTCGCTCGTCTTTCCGAGTTTTCAAGCTGGCCTTCTGCAAATTCTCGGACTGCGACACTCCGCTATGTAGACTTTCCTTTCTATTTATTCTTCATCTCTTAGCGTAGGTTCTGGATAACCATTCACGCTGCATTTGTTGCTTTCATTAGATAGCCCCCTCCTTCCTCCTCTCTTTACCAGCCTTCACTATCCTCCATGTGTTGTATAAAATGCGCAGATTTTCTAGATATTCCCGATCCTCTTCGCTGATAGTGTTCGCGTGTATCAACCTGAGTCATGTGATATTACTGCAAGTCATTTACCAAGCCACGAATTCACTAATAAACAAAGCAATGTGTCGTTATTCGGACGAGGAACGAGAAAGGAAACGGGTCTCGGGACGAAGGCCTTGAGATGTCACTTTTTTGGCTTTACCTGCATTCTCTAGATCGTCACTTGATAAGCGAAGCGACGGCGATCAGGTTTTTTTTTCAAGTTGTCAACCTTGAGGAAGCGAAGCGTCGCGAAGTCTTTCAGGCGAACCAGTTCGGAGGATTATCCTCCAAACTCCCTCCTTCCGATGAACAAGGACCTCCTCGGGGAGGTATCAAGGACGTCACGGAGCTTTCACGACTAAAACCGGCAATTAGACGCCGCCACTCGCAAAATATCATCGCGCTATAGCGACCCTTGCCGCTCCTGTGGATGGCGGTCTCGTGGTGTAGTGGTTATCACATCTGTCTAACACACAGAAGGCCGGCGGTTCGAGCCCGCCCGAGATCAGTTAATTTTTTTGCAATTTGTTAATGTTTTATTTGCGTTATGTTTTTTTTGTTTATTATGCAAAAATAAAGTAAAAGACAGTCTTCAAAGCGTGAATAAAAATTGTTTGACGAAAGTGGGATTCGAACCCACGCCTCCGAAGAGACTGGTGCCTTAAACCAGCGCCTTAGACCGCTCGGCCATCTCGCCATTGACAGGCTTTCACCCAATGTTGCATTAGTGTTCGTTTGTTTTAACGTCAATTGTCGGTGATTCGAGCAGAACATGTTTTGACATTGTCAACGCAATCTAGCGCCGACATCCGGCTGACGGCTACTCGTCCCGCTGATGTCCATCGCTAATTGCTTAGTCGCAAAACGGGTAGAGCGGTTGACTTGGGATTATGCAAATGGTGGGCGGGCGGCGGTTCTCCCAGGATAACCTGTTGCGTGTGCGCGTGTGAGTACGCCAGAACCGCGGAATCATCGAAAAAAGGTACCGGTCCCTTAATTTCTTTCCCATTTTCTACATGCATTCTCTTTCTCTCTCTCCGCCGAACGCGAATATGTAAATTAACGCGATAAACGCGCTCCGTGACGACGGCGCCGGTCAGCAGCAGCGCGATTGGGACGAAAAGGGACGACGAGGTGCTGAAGACCGCGAAAGATCTTAATTGATGACCTCGATCCGCTTGTTGTTGTTATGTTCTCTTCGTGGACGATCTACAAACACGGGAAGGAGGTGAGAATGTGAGTCGGTCGTCAATTTGTTTCCCACGTCCTCGACAAATTGATTCAATTTTCTACCGTAATCTCTTCGTTAGGGAAGTCCAGTTTGCGCGGTATTGAGTGCACTTTATATAGAGTGGAGTTCGGTGATCAGGTCGGTTGAGTGGAAGTACGGTGATACGGTAGGTTCTTCGGTTGTGTGCGTTGAGAGTTTTTAGTAGCAGCGGTCTCGTGGTATAGTGGTTATCACATCTGTCTTTGACGAGAGTGGGATTCGAACCCATACCTCCGAAGAGACTGGTGCCTTAAACCAGCGTCTTAGACCGCTCGGCCATCTCGCCACACCGCCAGGACCCGATCATACCGGCTATAAACGACCGTAATTTCAACAAAACGTCGACAATTTGTCGTCGGTTGCAATCAATCCGTCACAAAACTCAAAAACGCTCAGATCTGTGTCCGTCGTCGTCGTCGTCGTCAATTCCCAGATCCCATCGAGTTTAATCAAATCGCGACGTCGCGCGTTCCCCTTCCGATCTCCCCGTTTCAACAACGCGCGCGCGCGAACGTCCGATTTCATTTGCGTTATCCCCCGCGGTTAGGTAACGCGCCAGCGCTCGCGCGCGCGCTGATTTCAACGTTGTTTTTATCAATACAGGAGGAGGATTTCGCTGCGACGACGAGAGAGAAGAGGATGCACGGAATCCCGTAAACGACCGCCGCTCGTCGTCACTTTCTTCACTAGAAGAAGCGGGAAGTTTATTGCGTTCGGAGTGCCTTCCGCGCGTCTTCAAGGTCCCAAAATGGTCGTCGCGGTGTGTTGTGGAACGAATCGGGGATCCTTATCAGCGAGTTTCCAGTTTTTGCGACATTTTCCCTTCGCAAAACGCGTGTTTTTTCTCGCCGCGCCGCTAATGCAAATGAGATTTCGGGGATTGATAAGATCCCCCTCCGCCCACTCAACGGTAAATGTAAACGCGCGCGTTGCATCTTTCTAACCGGTTCAATGCGCTTCGCTGAAAGAGTGTCGTCGGTCGAGTCTTCGCTCTGCCGCCCGAGATCCGCGTCTACCGCCGCTCCAATCTCAATCTCTACTCGTGTGTTGCCACTTTTCAGAACAGAATCGCCATGCTCTCGAGAACGCTCGCTCTCGCTACCGTAGCCGCCTTCTGCATTGGCTTCATCGCGGCAGCCAACGACAACTGCTACATCAACGATTCGGGTGAGCGAGGCCGCGGTCAACGGCAATTCTTCATTTTCGCCGCTGATTTCAGGTTTCACATGCTGTAATAAGGATCTGGAGAAGGCGATGAAGTCGGCGATGCAGTCGAAGGACCTTCTCGACTCGGCGGACACGATCCAGAAGATGGCCGAGTCGTCGTTGGGGGGAAAATTCGAAACGGTCGTGGCGCTCGATGACTTCGCCTACAAGAGTCACTTCAAAGACGGAAAGACGTGTAAGGTGGAGAAGGACGGCCAGTACGCGCTCGCATGGCAGCCGTAGAGAGCCTCTCCTCCGATACAGGCCTACAGTATCCCAGTTCAACTCGGTTCTTGTTCTTTAACTTCCCGCGTGCAATTCTGAATCTTTTCTCTTCCTCGAAGGTTCCTCTTCGCCCCTTTTCGCTCGTAATTTGCTAGAGACGAATAAATTACCCAACTCGCCTGAAGCGATTCGAACGTTTTTTGTTGCGAACGACGATCCGATGCACTCGATGACACAATTAGGCGCTGAGGAACCCTTTGTCTTTCCGATTGACCAGTAATTGAGGGCTAGAAGAACGCGTTTGTTGATCCTAATGATTGAAATAGCATGCGCGAATGGAACAGAACAGCGGAAAGTCGTTTCTCGTTGGTCTTTTGCGATCTTTTGACCAAAAAGCGAATCTCGACAATCCAGTTTGCGTCTATCAGTCGCCAATCACGTTGTTCTAAGACTACATTGAACGTTCTTTATTGCGAAGTGAAAGAATCTAGTCCAGATTGACGTGTTGAACGTTGTAGAGCTCCTCTACCATGCTAGGATCCAAGATAAGCTTGTCCGTTTGCTTCTGAGCGCAAACTGGCACGAGGGTACCCAGGTTCTGGGCGTAGTAGTCAGGAACCATATCATGACGACCTTTTCTCTGATTTTTAAGAATGTCGACGAGCTGGTGGCAGCCGGAGAGCACCAGACAGGTCTTGAGGCCGTGGTCGCGGCCGAACTTGACGTCCGTGTTGGTGCGGTCGCCGATCATCATCGTCCGCTGCGGCTCGATCGCCCAGCGACGGCAGATGTACTCGAAGGCGGGCGTGTTCGGCTTCCCGACGACGATCGGCTCGCGGCCGGACGCGATCTTCACGGCGCCGATCACGGGCCCCGCGTCCGGGATGACGGTGTTCGGGTTCGGCCCCGGACACGTCTCGTCCTCGTTGGTGCCCACGAAGAGGCAGCGCTCGTCGCGGAGGTAGTTGGCCGCCTTCATCAGCTTGATGTAGTTGAAGTGCCGCTCGTAGCCGACGACCACCGCGCCGACCTCCGCCGCCTCCTCCTCGAGCTCCAGGTCGTAGATGAACGCGGTGGAGCCGTCGTGGTGGTTCTCCACGGGGTCGGGGCCGTCGCCAAAGTAGGCGATGCCCAGCGCCTCCAACTCGTCCTTGATGCCCTGCGTGCCGATCAGGTACACCTTCTTCTCGCCCGCCTTCATCCCGTGCTGCCGCAGCGTGTCCGCCACCACCGCCGCGGGGTTCACGATGCTCTCCTGCAGAAGAAAGATCGCGTTAGGGGGTGCGGGGTACGGTAGAGGCTCACCTTGGAGATCTGCGAGTGATATCCGAGTTTAGCAAGTTTTTGGGCGCAGGTGGAGCGCGACTTGGTGGCGTTGTTGGTGAGGACGATGATCGTCTTGCCGGCGGCGACCAGGAGGTCGAGGAGCGCCGGGGAGCCCGGCATCACCGACTCTCCGAGCCAGAGGACGCCGTCGGCGTCGAAGATGAACGTGTCGATCTCCGCCATCACTCCGGGAAACGATGTCGCGTCCAAATACTCACAATTTAGCTTTTCCATGTTTGCGAAGACTGAATTGTCTAATCAGGGGCATTTATAGGGATTTATGAGGGGCGCGCTGAGATCAAATACAGAATGTTTTCACATTCATTTGCGCTTTCGTGAACGGGAGCACAGCTAATGCACATGTGCTGTGTCGCAAACGCGTTAAGAGCATTTAGAATCTGCAGTTCGATGATGGAAGCATCGGATAGAACAACAAACAACTGCATTATCCACCGCTCGGCAGCAGACTTCTGTCCAACTGTGAGCAAAAGTTCAAGTTTGTTGTCTACAAAGGAATTATTCCAGGGTTCAAGTGAGTAGAGGGGCAAACTTGCCAGTACCGCATTGCGCGAGCATCTCTCTGGCTGACGGGAAATTGAGATTGAGGATTTTATTGGATTGGTCGATGTTCTCTCAAAATAACGAACGATTGTGCTCGTTGATTCTTGCTGCCTCAACGTCGATTTGTCGGATCGCGCCCGAACTTCCACACGCAGCAAAGGCCCACAAACGCCATCTTCGTGGGTGGTCATGGCTGTTTTCAACGGCGAACGCCATACGGTGGCGGAATAAGTTGAAACTCTCGTTCCAATCGGGTTTCTCGTGTAAACTTTGCTCCCGATGTCCTCTTCAAACGCGAATCGGAATAATTTCTCATTTAAAACCCAAAAGCCATTTTTGCACGTTTTTGTTTTGTTTTTGTTAGGTCTATCTTTTGAATCGATGCATGAAGTTTCGTTTTGTGTTTTTGTTATGTTCAGCGTCTATCGTATTTGAATCGAGCAGAGGGTTTGGCTTCATCCTAAATTCTGTCTTTCCATCGCTTTCCTAGACCAATGCCAGGTCGCGAGGAACGCTCATGTCATCTTGGTTTATTAGGACGCTTTCAAATTGCGAGCAATCCACTCTCAATTTCACGTCCCGTACGGATTTTACGGAGAATATCGTGTCGTTCATGACGAGAATCCAGCTCGCACTTGCAGGAAACGTTCACACATCGACAAATCCAAAGCGAAACGTTTCAGTCGTTCATTTCGCTCCACTGACCCCATGCAAACGTCTAACCTGCTCCGGTGCCGGATCGCCATCGTTTTATGGATTGTGGCTCATTGCAATGTGAGGAGTTGAGAAAGGACTATATCGTATGCTATTCTCGTTGTAGGGCTCTGTGGTCGATGTCGACAGCTGCTCGCTCCACTCCATCGAAGCAACCGCTAGAGACCGTGTGGAGTGGACGAAGTTTGTCTCCAATTACGGCAAACTCTACACGTCTCCCACCGAGCGACAACGCCGCTTTGAGATTTTCCAGCAGAATTTGTGTCTCGCGAGAAGAAGGAACCGCGCAGAAGAAGGAACTGCCGTGTTTGGCGTCACCGTCTTCAGCGACCACGAAGAGAGCGAATTTCAAAAGGTGTTTGCGATGTTTTGCCCTCAGTTTTACGCTCAGTTCCTTAAGACTCGGCTCAATGCCAAGACATCTGTACCGCTGACCTCCAGAACGTTCCAGCCCAATGAACCACTCAACGATCATCTGCCCTCCTCTTTCGATTGGCGAGACCACAACGCCGTCACAGCTGTCAAAGATCAGGGTTTGTGATCAGACCAATTTGCCATTGCAATAAGAGCTCCGAGTCAGGCAGCAATTACGCGTCTAATCTGATTTCTCCGGTTTTTGAAAATATTCAGTTTAGGTGCTTGTGGCAGTTGCTGGGCGTTCTCGACAACCGGTAATGTAGAAAGCGTCTGGTCTGTGGGAAGAAACGTTTTACAAAATTTGTCGCAAGAACAACTCATTGAGTGTGCGCCGGGGCTTGGGTGCTTCGGAGGACAAACGGCATCGGCCTTATCGTGAGTGAGCGTTTTAAACAAACCAAACCTTGTGCCTTTCAGTTATGCACTCGGATCGGGAATGCAGCTAGAAGACCAACACATTTCTGGCAAGTGCAATTTCACAAAGTCAAGCGCTGCTGTTCACATTGACGGATGGGTAGAGCTGCCATCAGATGAAAGGAAAATAGCGCAGTTTTTGATGAAAAACGGAGCTGTATCCGTAGGTTAGTTTTGTCACTTGTGTTTCTTGTTTAGAAAACCTTTTTGCAGCTATCGATGGCCGCCACCTTCAACACTACACCGGTGGAATTGTGCGAACATCAGATGAGCATTGTGGAAAGAAAAAGGAGACCACGAACCACGCTGTTCTTCTTGTCGGATTTGGGCACGAAAACGGTTTACCGTTCTGGATTGTCAAAAACAGTTGGGGACAAGATTGGGGCGAGGCGGGTTATTTCCGCTTGTTCCGCGGTGAAAACGTTTGCGCAGTGGCATCCATGGTAACAAGTGCTATTATCATCTGACAGTTTGTTTGCATCTTCGTCACAACTACCAATAGCAAATAAATTGACTCATAAATCGTGCCCGATTGGTCTGTAGGTAGCGTAGCATATATACACTGGTGCAAAAGTATAAGAACCCTCAGATTTCGCTCTACTGACACAACCAAGTCATGAAAGAAGGAAAACGCTATTTTACGTTGTTCAGTCCGCTGGAAAAGATAGGATTACGGGCGTTTGTTGACACTTGTGAACAAGAATATCAAAGTATTGAATTTTCGCCAATTTCAGGGTGTGCAAAAGTATAGGGCAACCTATGAAATTGAGTAAATGCTGCATCTTGTTTGTCATGCGCTAAAACCTATTTTTATGCGTTTTTAAGCTTATGAGCAATTTGCCCAAAACCTTCAAAAATTCAAATCTAGCCGAACTTGGCCAAAAATGCATTTTTGAACCGTTTGAAACGTTTGAATTCTTTTTTTTTTGTTGCCCATTTGTGCTCAAATCTTAATGAAATAGATAGCGTGAACAAATTGAAATACGACCATCGAGTAACAAGTCACAAAGCAGGTCAACAATCACAAATTTGAATCAAAAAGCATTGCCGTCACAGCATTTTCTTCGATTTCCATTGCATTGAATCCTCGTATGATGCGAAAATATCCGGCTTCTCCCCATGAAACTCCCCAGCTGTTCTTAACTATCCAGAATTCCGTGTTCCCCTCTTTACCAAAGCCCACAATCAGAACTGACTGTTGATCGAGAATGTGACACCTTTTCTTTGTTTTGATGATGCCTCTTTGGTAATGCTGCAAGTCGGACGCACAAACAACTGAAATGTTGCAGCGGCTGACAGGCATATTACGATCGCTTACCAGAAGCTACCGGTCCTTGTCGAACAAGATATTTAGATATTGACTGCTGTTGTAGGTGCACAACCCCATCAACAGTAACTAATTCCGCGACGTTGTCGGCTTCCGATTCGCTGCAACCACACGTACTATTGTAGTCTTTAGCGTAAAATATTCCGCCCGATCGCATTATGAATCTGAGACAAGCAACTGTTATCGTTTTAGGCACAATTACCGTACCGAATCGCCTCGTCTGGTGAGCCTTTGTAGTCAAATGAACCGCAGTCCATGACGTATTGCGTAGACAGATCGTGTAGAGTCCGAGTCTTGATGGCCCATAGACTCTCAATGTTTTCGACTGCGGCAGTGATCCAACTGGTGTCGGAAGCTATAAAGTCATCTTCGCAACGGCAAATTGGTCTGATCACAAACCCTGATCTTTGACAGCTGTGACGGCGTTGTGGTCTCGCCAATCGAAAGAGGAGGGCAGATGATCGTCGAGTTGTTCTTTGGGCTGTAACGTTCTGGAGGTCAGCGGTACAGATGTCTTGGCATTGAGCCGAGTCTTAAGGAACTGAGCGTGAAACTGAGGGCAAAACATCGCAAACACCTTTTGAAATTCGCTCTCTTCGTGGTCGCTGAAGACAGTGACGCCAAACACGGCAGTTCCTTCTTCTGCGCGGTTCCTTTTTCTCGCGAGACACAAATTCTGCTGGAAAATCTCAAAGCGGCGTTGTCGCTCGGTGGGAGACGTGTAGAGTTTGCCGTAATTGGAGACAAACTTCGTCCACTCCACACGGTCTCTAGCGGTTGCTTCGATGGAGTGGAGCGAGCAGCTGTCGACATCGACCACAGAGCCCTACAACGAGAATAGCATACGATATAGTCCTTTCTCAACTCCTCACATTGCAATGAGCCACAATCCATAAAACGATGGCGATCCGGCACCGGAGCAGGTTAGACGTTTGCATGGGGTCAGTGGAGCGAAATGAACGACTGAAACGTTTCGTTTTGGATTTGTCGATGTGTGAACGTTTCCTGCAAGTGCGAGCTGGATTCTCGTCATGAACGACACGATATTCTCCGTAAAATCCGTACGGGACGTGGAATTGAGGGCGGATTGCTGGCAATTTGAAAGCGTCCTAATAAACCAAGATGACATGAGCGTTCCTCGCGACCTGGAATTGGTCTAGGAAAGCGATGGAAAGACAGAATTTAGGATGAAGCCAAACCCATCTGCTCGATTGAAAAGATATACCTGAAATGAGAGCGGCTCCGTCGGTCTGAACTATTGTAGCACAAAGTAACATCGAGCAAACTGATTAACTTGTGTTTCCGGCCATGGCGCACTTAGAGGCCAGTGGTATAGTATTGGGAACGTTGGATCAGATGCTCTCATTATAACGTGAACCGAATGCTGCGAGATATTCGTGTCTTTCTGAAGTTTCGCTAACAGATCAGTTGCTCAGCAGCTCCAACGCACGTTTTTAAAGAACTTAGGGCAGTTGATTCCTTCACAACACGCACTTTGCTGACGGTCAGAGTACAGAGTGCAACGATCAAAATTGATTTGATTGTTTTTAAAGAGTTGAATGCGCTTTCCTGCTACCGTACTCGTTCTGTGCGTCTTTCTCCGCGGATATTCACGTGCATGCCGGCCGTGTTCCACCAAACGTCCGCCGCGCCTTTAAAATAGTCCTTCCTGCGTCTGTTGTTGCTGATAGACTTTGTTATTGATGAAAATCTGCACTTTTGTAAGTGCACAAATCAGTTAGGGTCTCCAGTTGGGGTACACGCAGCTCTGGCTACAGTAACTGTTGACAACTACTCTAAGATCAGCAATCTCGCTCAAGATGCTCAAGGCGCTTAATGATTCGACGAGTTAAAGGAAATTAAGTGATGATGCGGTCTGTTTGAATGAAGCATGGCGCAAAGCTTGACGGAAACCAACTAACTGCTGCTAAGTCGCCTGATTGTGAGTTGACTGGCACCAAGTCACAAGTGCGAAACGATTCTGAACACTACAATGTGGCTGCTAGCATTCGATTTTTGATTGAAAATGCAATAAAAACGCTCACAATCAGTTCCATGAGCCATTTCACGACATGTCGTTTCAAACGAGTTGACTGATGAAACCTTCTTTCAAAAACTTTCTGTGCCTGACAAAAAGGTGCACCTGATGACTGTTTGCATCAAACTTTGCACTCATGTGCGCACCGAATTCGATCTGCCAGAGAAGTGAAGAGTCGATTTATTTGGATCTAATGTAGATCAACGCGTGTGCGAGAGATAAATACATTGCAGGACTGAGATCACGGGGGCAGTTAGTAGTAGACGGCACTGGGCTGCGGGACGTAGGGCTCCTCGGCCAGACTGAGCTTCGAGGCGAGCTTCTCGGAGTGCGAGGGAGCGGCGGGGACGAGCGAGGCGAGCTTCTCGGAGTGCGAGGGAGCGGCGGGGACGAGCGAGGCGAGGTCCGCGGCGTAAAAGTCGGGCACCATGTCGTGGCGCTCGTTGTCGTGGTTGTCGAGGATGTCGTCGAGCTGGTGGCAGCCGGAGAGCACCAGACAGGTCTTGAGGCCGTGGTCGCGGCCAAACTTGACGTCCGTGTTGGTGCGGTCGCCGATCATCATCGTCCGCTGCGGCTCGATCGCCCAGCGGCGGCAGATGTACTCGAAGGCGGGCGTGTTCGGCTTCCCGACGACGATCGGCTCGCGGCCGGACGCGATCTTCACGGCGCCGATCACGGGCCCCGCGTCCGGGATGACGGTGTTCGGGTTCGGCCCCGGACACGTCTCGTCCTCGTTGGTGCCCACGAAGAGGCAGCGCTCGTCGCGGAGGTAGTTGGCCGCCTTCATCAGCTTGATGTAGTTGAAGTGCCGCTCGTAGCCGACCACCACCGCGCCGACCTCCGCCGCCTCCTCCTCGAGCTCCAGGTCGTAGATGAACGCGGTGGAGCCGTCGTGGTGGTTCTCCACGGGGTCGGGGCCGTCGCCAAAGTAGGCGATGCCCAGCGCCTCCAACTCGTCCTTGATGCCCTGCGTGCCGATCAGGTACACCTTCTTCTCGCCCGCCTTCATCCCGTGCTGCCGCAGCGTGTCCGCCACCACCGCCGCGGGGTTCACGATGCTCTCCTGCAACAGAAAGAGCGCGTTGGGGAGTGAGGGGTACGGTAGACGCTTACCTTGGAGATCTGCGAGTGGAATCCCATCTTGGCGAGTTTCTGGGCGTAGACGGCGCGCGACTTGGTGGCGTTGTTGGTGAGGACGATGATCGTCTTGCCGGCGGCGACCAGGAGGTCGAGGAGCGCCGGGGAGCCCGGCATCACCGACTCGCCGAGCCAGAGGACGCCGTCGGCGTCGAAGATGAACGTGTCGATCTCCGCCATCACTCGGGGAACGACTTGGCGTCGAGGAACTGCGATTTCACGTTGTCCATGGCTGTGGGGATTGATCTGAGTCGATCTGAGGGATTCTGGGGTCTGCGGCCGCTTTTATGCGCCGATCGGTGACGTGGGGGGGCGGGCGCTCGCGGGCGTTCGTTCACGTGAACAGCGGCCACGCGAAGGGCATCCCCGACGTCTCCTCTGCGATGATCTAAGATCTAAAAGTCGTTTCCACCCTGTTTCCCTGGTCTTCCGTGGACAAATGACCAGCGATTAGTCCGTCCGTCCGTCTGTCGGCCGGTGTGGACAGTAAACAAGCGCGATAAGCGCTTTGCCGACCACAGAACGCTCAGGGAAGAGCTGCAGAGTCTTCATGCTGAAGACATTAGATGAGCATGGTTGATCGAGCAACCGTCAAACGTTGGTGACCACATTTACAGCGTCCAATTCGATGTCAGTTTATCCCAAAATAGTTCCGAGACTTCAATTGACGTTGAAACGCACCGTTGGCCTCGTCACCCCAATTCCCTCCGACCAAAGTTCAATCCGAACACA